>QEPC01011113.1:2211272-2227677 GCA_003113815.1 Sphenodon punctatus | reverse complement strand
GGGGAGAGCGAGGGAGGTAGTGGCCCCACTGGTTGGGGGGGTTCGCCCTCCTATAGCTCAGCAGGTCCGGAGTCTGGGGGTGATACTGGATGCGGACCTCCGCCTGGAGCGGCAGGTGGAGGCAGTCTCTAAGGCTGCCTTCCGCCAGCTGTATCTGCTGCATAGACTGCATCCGTTCGTCTCCGTCCCAGACCTGGCCTCCCTCATCCATGCCTTCGTCACCTCGAGGCTGGACTACTGTAACACGCTCTACGTGGGGCTTCCCTTGTTCCTGATTCGGAGGCTGCAGCTAGTGCAGAATGCGGCAGCTCATCTCTTTATGGGGATGGGCCATTGGGAGCACACTACACCTGTGCTCTGAGCTCTGCACTGGTTGCCGATAGCGTGTCGAGCCAGATTCAAGGTTTTGGTGCTGATCTATAAAGCCCTTCACGGTCTGGGCCCCTCATACCCCAGGGACCGCCTCACCCTCTGTGCCCCAGAGCGGCTCCTTTGGTCCGCTGGCGGTGCCTTCTTGCATGTCCCCCGTGTTAAGCGGGGGGCCACAAATTTTCAATAATTTTAAATAATTTTATTTTTATTTTTATTTTTATGGATGATTTTAAATTGTATTTATTATATTATGTTTTTTATTGTTGGAAGCTGCCCCGGGCTGCTTTGCAGGAGGGGCAGGGTACAAATTCATAAAATTAATAAATAAATAAATAAATAAACGTGATCTATGTGGGGCTTCCCTTGGTTCTGATTTGGAGGCTGCAGTTGGGGCAGAATGTGGCGGCCCGTCTCCTTATGGGGATGAGGCAATGGGAGCACATTACACCTGTGCTCCACACTCTGCACTGGCTGCCTATAGCGTACTGAGCCAGATTCAAGGTGTTGGTGTTGGTCTATAAAGCCCTATACGGTCTGGACCCCTCATACCTTGGGGACCGCCTCGCCTTCCGCACCCCAGGGTGGTCCCTGCAGTCTTCCGGGGGTGCCTTCCTGGAGGTCTCCCATGTTAAATGGGGGGCCATGATAGAGAGGGCGTTCTCAGTGGCCGGGCCGCCGCTTTGGATCTCCCTCCTGGAGGAAGCTCACCTGGCCCCGGGTCGGATGGCTTTTTGTCGAGCCTGCAAGACCTGGCTGTTCACCCAGGTCTTCGGAGGGGAGGGTGGGAGGGAAGGGTAGGGAGGGGAACGTAATTATTCGTATAGTTGCTTTTATGTATTTTATTGTTGTTTTAACTGTTGTGAGCCGCCCCGAGATGCCGTAGGCATGAGGGGGCGGCCAATTAATATAAAGAAATAAATAATAATAAATAAATTAAATAAAATCAATCAATCTTTATTTATATGGGCATCAGCCCTAATACACATATACGGCAATATAAATTACAAAATTAATTACATTCAAATCCCAGGCTCTATCTAGTAAAATAAATAAATCAAGTCTTATTTCAATAACAATGCTCACTGAGGGTGCTTTCCCATGAGGTGATATGTGCAGTGTTTGCCTCCAGGAAAAGCTCCGGGAGGAAAATACTGCGTAGATAAAGTCTCATAGGAAAGCAAAGCCACACAGCTTTGTCTCCAATCATTAGAGGATGTGTACCAGGGGCCCATGTCATTTTTTTTCATTGTTTAAATTTTTCATTTTCATAAACATCAAATTTTCGTTTTCACTTTCATTTTCCTTTGGTTTCAATGGAAAACACATTTTTAGCTGTATCTTTTTTTGTTTTTATTATATTTGGCTGCCACCTGGAGAGGTTATAACTCCAATGGAAGGCACTAAGTTTCCCAAATTCCAAAAAGATTGGATAAAGGAATCAAATTTTATAAGCACTTAAATTATATTATTTTACAAGAATCTTCATATACATTCTTAGCTGTAACTTCTTTGCCTCACATTTAATGTAGATGAAACATGGCATGTTTATACCCCTTCCCATATTTACTATCACTGCCAACTTTCAGAAGGATTGGATAAAGGGTCCTGGTGGTATAAGCAATTAACTAATAAATGTAAGTCTGACTAACATCTTTGTAGTCCAACCAGTCTACATAGAATTTTGCAGGGCTGTATATCACACTTTCACTATCATCTCTGCCAAATGTCAGAGAACTGTGATAAAAGCTCTGAATTTTATATGCCTGCACAGCATAAGAAGAGAGGGAGCCTATGCCAGATATTTTCTTACATGTCACTGTGGTATAAGATCTGTTTGTGATGTCAATTGGCCAGCAGAAATGTCAACCAAATATCCTCATTCTGTGCTGTGACCATCTCAAGTGTCCTGTTGTTTGGCAGAGATGAAAGGGAAGGTATGTGATACATTCCTACCAAATGTCTTGTAAACAGGATGGAATATAAAACGTTACAGCTGGAAATGTAATTTCAAGTTAATGTCTTATACCATCAGGACCTTTTATCCAATCTTTTGGAAGATTGGCAGGATTCTTAAGCTTGTGGAGGGACATAATATTCCAAGGTTTCATGCAAATTGGATGCAAGATAAAGAAGTTGTAGCCAAGAATGTGTATGGAGCTTTTCTTAAAATCATAGCATTCAATTGCTTCTAAAATTGTTTTCCTTTATTTAATCTTTTTGACACTTGGTACACATAGGGTGATTTCAGACATTATGGGGCCACTCGGTCCCATACCAAAATCACCCTATTCATTCCCTGCCGGGGTCACCCCATCACGCCGCAACAGACATGCCGGGGGGATCCCAGCGGGGAATCTGGGAGGGGGCGGGGCTGCACGGTGCAACGTGCGGACGCATGGCCCCGCCCCTCCACGCTCCCACCGCCCGCCCTCTGGGGAGATGGGCGGGTGGCGAGGCCAATGCAGCGGCCGCGGCGGGCTGGATTCGCCACGGCCAGACGTTACCTTTTTTTGGTCCCCGCTGGGGATCTCTTTAACCATGCTTCCCAGGACATTCCCCCCGCTAGCCCGGGAAGCATGGTTCAAATTGACCCCATGCGGGTATTGACCGTGGCGAACATCTGGCAGCCGCCAAACAGACGTTCGAGACACATTGACCACAGGTGCGTATTCACCGTGGTTCACTGTGATCTCGTAACGACTGAAAATACCCATAGTGCCCTACTTTGGGGATACAACATCCCTAGGTTTTATAAGAATTGAATAGGAATCAAAAGCGTTACAGCCGGAAATGTTTTTCAGTTTTTCCCCTTTATTTCAAAAACAAAAAGGCATTTTAATTTCTATTTTCATTATTAATATTATTATTTGTCATTTTCATTAATGTAATCGTAGGCAAATGATCGGAGGCAAATATGCAAGACTTTGCTTTCCCATGAAACTTGAAGCTGTTAATTTGCCTCCCAGAGTTTTTCCTGGAGGCAAACACTGAGCATATTGCCTCATTGGAAAGCGGATTAACATTGTGGGTAATTTTAGATGTTACGAGACCATGGTCAACCACAGTGAATCCACTGGCAGGGGGATTCACCACAGTGAACCACTGTCAGGGTTCACCACAGTGAACCACTGGCAGAAATCAAATTGACCACAATTCTGGACCTCCGACCGCCCGGAGGTCCAGAATCATGGAGGTATCGGACCCCAACTGTGATCACAGTGGCCAAGATCCGGGATTGGCAGAAAGTAACGTCTGTTACCTTCATCACGCTCGAATCGTGGCCCTGACTATGGGATGGGATCGGGCGTAGCGGCCAGATTGGTTGGTTATGCCATGCAGCCCCGCCCCCTCCAGGAATCAGGCCGGCATGTGTGAAGGACGGCTGGACTGATTCCTGACCAGGATCCGAAACCAATCCCAGGCTGTAATTGAGCATGGTGGGCCTCTGAGCCCGTCACGTCTAAAATTACCCTGTGTTAAACAAAATCATGTTCAGGTAATGTTCTGTGCCAGCTCAGCTATATTTTATTTTTGAGCATATTATCGAAGTACCACCTAATTTACCACCTGAACTCTACTCTCCAGTAGATAAAAATTAACTGCTCATAGAATGTTCATGAGAAGATTACGTCAATAAGATTAGCATTGAACAGAAGGGACCAGCCTTGTTTTCATTTTGGATTAGTTTTCATTTTTTAAAAATAGTTCTAAATTAGGGCTGAAAAAGATCTCACAAAAAGCAAACATTTCATCAAAATCCTGGTTCTCAACTCATTTGAGATTAACTGAGAACCAAGACGTTTTTTCAAGTTCTCAGTTAAAAAATGAAGGGGCGGGGGGGGGGGAATATAAAGACCATTGTGCATGTGCAAAATGCCCACCAGATTGTTTGCTGTATGTATAAAAATGTCTGCTGCACTTAACCAAAATGGCAGCAAAATAAACCAAAATAAGAAAAACAGTCTGGTGGCAATTTCTGCATGCACGCTTTCCCCGCCCCCCCCCCCCAAAAAAAATGGGTCCTCAGGTAAAAAATAAAATAAAATAATTGCATGTCTTTACCCAAAATGGCAATGACACTGTTGCCAAATTTTTGTTTAAGGGCAGCAGCCATTTTTAATATGGGCAAAAAAGTCCTGTGACCATTTTTTGCCTGCACAGTGATTTTTTTATTATATTTTATTTTATTTTCTCAACTGAGAACTCACTCTACAGCAGAGATCTTGTGAAATCTTGGTTCTGGTTCTTGAAAAAAAAAATCTTCCTTTTATCCTTATTATATATTTGTTTTCATTTGTAATTCTACTTTGTTTTAGTAATTAAATTTGTTTCCCATTATTTTCAATGGGCATCACTTTGCAAGTCTTGCATTTGTTTAAATAATTGTTTTACTTTGGCTCTCTGAAGCTTCCCCATCCCTAAACTTGTGGAAAGTGCCCCAGGGTGGGAGAATATCAGAAAGAGACTAGCACAAAGCAGTCTCGTGTATAAGAGCATCAGACGCTGGCAGGGGTCCACTGACCTGAAGGTTGGAGTGCCCCACACAGGTGGTCGTATCCTGCAGGACTGTTTGTTTGGACTTTTCTGCAGTCCCCGCCACCCCCCATTCCTTTCTTATTATCAGTGCTCAGTAAAGTGTAAGAAAGGCCCCTTTCACACAGACACTCGAACACTGATAAAATGGGTCTTACGTTGTATTATACATGTTGCAGGGCACCCATAGAGCACACCTGCAGCCCTGAAAACATATATAATAAAATGTAACTTTGCGGCACGTTGGGTCACATTGAAGCCCCAAGAATGACAAGACTTCAACATGTAGTGAGTGCCCCAGGAGGGCAAAATATGAAAAAGAGACTTGCAGGTAGGCACTGAATCAGCGAGCACTGGCAGGCAGTCCTGGGGTGGGAGGGGCGGGGGGTTATATATTATTTATTTTTCACATTTTTACCCTGCCTTTTTTCATACACGGTGGCTTAACACATTAAAAATACAAAATGCATTAAAACTCATTGAAATATCTTAAAACTCCAACATGACCCCAACCACCAACTCACCCCATTCTTTATTCCCCACCTACTACTCATCAACTCATCCCAAACACCCCTACCCAATCCCACCCAACCCTATTCCTGCCTGCTAAACAACTGGCCAAACAAAAAGCACTTGCATCTCCTTTGGAACACAAATAGGCTCAGGCGAACCTTCAAAGCGAGGGAGTACCATAATTGTGGGGTAACAACCATGAATGTCTCCCTGCATGCCCTCGTTGTAACAACTTCATGGCACTCAGAAGAGGGCACCCTCAGCTGACCTCTGAGGCCACAACAGGTCATAGGGGAAGAGGCAGTCTTTCAGACCTAGGGCCTAAGTCATTTAGGACTTCATAGGTTAAAACCTATCTAGCCTCTATAGGCTCCCCAGCGCCCTCCCTCTAGGCTACTGATTGGTAGGGATGGGCGAACGCGGTTCGGAAGTTCGGAGTTCGGACCAAACTCGGTCTGTTCAGTCAACCAAACTGAACTTCCGAACCAAATTCAAATTTCAAACTGAACCAAACCGAATTTCCGAACTCTGTTCTGTTTGCCCATCCCTAGAGGCAACACACACAAAAAACCCTGGTTTTGAATGGCCGTACTTGGTTCGGAAGTTCTGAATTTGACCAAACTCAGTGTGTTCAGTCGACCAAACTGAACTTCTGAACGGAACTCGAATTTCAAACCGAACCGAACCGAAATTCCGAACTCGAATTTCAAACTGAACCGAACTGAATTTCCGAACTCTGTTCTGTTTGCCCATCCCTACTGATTGGCACTGCAATGTTGCTAGCAGCATTAAAGAAATGCAACACTAGCACAAGAAAAGGTGTTTGGGTGAAGGCCAATAAACCAGAGCAAGCAAAATAAAAGGTCAAATAGATACAAGAGGAAGAAAGAAAACCTATCCCATTGGGTTCTCTGTGTCCATCATAGTGCTGCCTAATATGTTCTCAATGCCATTTGGCTAACGTAGAAGGTTATAATCTCCTGACTGTTATCCCACTCTCCCTCTGTCTAGGGCTGAAGTGAGGGCAGGTGGTCTTGTTCCATCAGGAAATATTGACCTTTCAGAAGCAGTTTCAGCCATCCGTCAGGAACAGCATTCAGAGGTTTTTTGTTTCAGTTCTACTTCCCTTCGTCTTCCGTGGAGTGCTTTGCAGCATCATATTGCTGTATAGTCAAATGGAGGCAAAATGAAAACGACTTTTTAAAGAAATATTTGTTTGAAATTAACTTTGCTGTAGTTAAATTTGTAACAAAAAGAAACATAGAAAATTCATTTTTGTTACAAATTTAACTAAAACGAATTGCACACCCCTAAATACTATCAATTGTATAAACAAGGTATAATTAAAGTTTTGTTTAGTTGGTGATATACTGGATAGGGAACAAAATTATGGCGTTACTGATCTGGGCAACAAAGAGTTAGGTCAAAACCAGCCAAATTTTCTAACAATTACTGTTTTTTTTCCTATGTATTCATGAAATTGTGTGCTTTATAATTTCAACCCTAATTTTGTTTTAATCAAAAATATGGTTAAGGACTTATTAAAAACTGGGAAATTGTTTTCATCACAGTCTCTTCTTTTTACTTGGTAAATTTTCCAATCATTTCTCAATCCTCGATCAATCTTTCGGGACTCTTGAGCACAGTGTCCCACATCCAGCACCGGCCCTAGTGACAACAGCACAAGAAAAGGTGTTTGGACTAAGGCCAGAAAAGAAAAAATCATAACAAGGGGAAAAAACAAGAATCCCACCCCCCTGCATAAAATAAAAATAAAAATAGAAATGTAAGTAAGAAAATAGACCTCCCACAAAAATAAAGCTATAAATACTGGCTCAACTTCTCTAGCTTGCCAAGCTGTGTCATGTTCAAGAATTCTGTAAGACCTCTAGGTTGATGCTTTTAGCTTGATAGTCTAAAGTCTCAGGACTGGGCAGCCAAGAAGGCCAGTGTCCTCATTTCCTTTAGCTACATGGACAAATGGCAACCACAAGGACTTTCCGAGGTCACTGGCTTTGTATTTCTGGTGTGTTGGCCTGTTGTTAAGACTCAGGGTTCTGAAAGGTCACTATCTATAGCTGAAATTGTGCTTGATTTAACACCTATGGGTAAGACTCGCATTTTCCGGTAGCATTTTACATTTCTGAATCGGTACAGGAATACCATTCAAGTACCCAAAATACTGAAAATCAATATACCAAAATACTGAAATTTCCCCCAAATCCCAATATTCAGGATACAATTGAGACAAAATGTGAACAAAAATCAGTATTTTAGTATACCAGTTGATGGTATTTCAGCTACCTGATTAAAAACCGATTTAGGTACCAAAAGGCACCCAGAATATTTAATTCAAGTACCAAAATAATTCCACAGGTATACTCATATTTGTGGGTACTCGTTTCAGCTCTATCACCAGTACGTGCATTTTAACATGTTCAGCTGATGTCAAGACACAAGCCTCTGGATTTATTACACAGAACCTCTCTGATGTTGCTCTAAAAAGTGCAGGCTGCACTGAGGCTTCTTATTGTCATCTCTAGCTTGCTGGGAATATCTCAAGGCTCATGCCTTTGTGAGGTCACAGGCTCAGAAACCCTAGTTCTCTAGGAAGATGCCAAGTAAACAGTATGGGGAGTGACTGGCCCAGCACCCAGTGTTTGATGTCCAATGACAAGACCCTGGCCTTTTTGTAGCCAGTCTCACCAGCTAAGTATTGTATAAATTTTAGGGCTGACGATAAAGCATAACAATTTCATTACTGTCAATCTATTTTATGTGGACTCAGATAACACTCAGGCACTCAGATAATACAGTACTGACAAGCAGTACAAAGTTACAATCCAAATAATCTCATTAACAAGATAATGTGCTACGCTGGGGGGGCGCGGGGAGCTGCTAACATATAATTAAGATTCTTAGATTTGTATTTCTTGAGCTGGTATACAGAACATTAATAAACTTTCTGCAGGAGAAAAAAATTGAGATAACTCTTTTTCATTCACTTCATCTCCAGTCTCAGAACACCCACCACCCTATTAGAATAAATTATTCTAATGTCTTCACCATTAAAGGACAAAGCTATGGGAGTTTGATTGGTTGTAGTTGTTGATTAACTAAGCAGCAGGGAGTTAACAGCTGTAACTCTGTGAAAAAGTATGACTAGTGCTATTATAAGATTAACATTTGCTGATTCTGATAATGTGGTGTACTGTAGGTCAATTACATTAGCAGTATGTAATAATTGCTAACTCTATGCCGAGCCATATTTTTGAGCAGTCTAATCTGTCAGGAACTTCATTAGATGTACAGAAAAAAAATATCTATGTGCCTTCAGAATACTATGGCCTGAAGGCAATACAACAACAATCAGGTATTTTGTGTTCAAACAGGAACTGTGAGGTGTTGGATTAATACCTCACACTTACATAGCATTATATGATATCAAGGATATCAAAGCACTTTACAAGCATTAGTTTAAAAAGCTTCATGACATTGCTGTCAGGTAGATAAAGTAATTGTTATAAAAATCAGCTCCCTACTTTAAAATACCATGCAGCTCTTGTAGCTGTTCTCTCTGTTAAGCTTAGTGAGACCTACCTTCCTCCAGTCAAACTCTTCTATACGAGAGATAAAAATATGAGTAAATAAATAAACACACACGTTTATGTCACCCTCTCCTGCTTTCGCATCTCAGGGTGGCTCATAACATCCCAAAACATATAAAGCCATTAAATGTTAAAATAACCCTGGCAGAGAAAACAAAAATTCCTATCCCTACCCACCACCCGTCTCTCTCACCAAAGACCTGCTGGAACATCCAGGTCTTACTCTGTCTATGGAAAGAGGGGAGGTCTAAGGACAGATGACCCTCCAGCCAGAGGGAGTTCTACAGCCACAGTGCGGCCACCAAGAACGCCCTCCTCATAGTCAACACCTGGGAAACCTGGGGGACCTCAAGGAGAGTGCTCCTGGCCAACTGGGTTCCAAGCTGTTTAGGGCTTTAAAGGTCAAAACCAACACCTTGAATTCAGCCAGTGTGAAAATGGAGAACTGGTGTAATGTGCTCACGATGACTCATCCCCCTAAGAAGGTGAGCCACTGCTTTCTGCACCAGCTGCAGTCTCCAGACCATCACCAAAGGTAGCCCCACGTAGAGCATGTTACAGTAATCCAATCTTGAGGTAATAAAAGCATGGATTATAGCAGCAAGGTCCGCGTCTGAGACATACTGCTTAAGCCATCACACCTGATGTAATTGGTGAAATGCGCCCTTCACCACAGCCACCACCTAGACATCCAGGCAGAACTGTGGGTCTAGGAGCACCAGCAGAGTCCGGACCTGAGACATTGGAGGGGAGGGACCCCATCTATGATGGGGACCATCACTCTCCCAGTTTTTCCCACAACCATCACCTCTGTCTTGTTGGGATTCAGCTTCAGACATAATGCTAACATAATATTGCTCCAGATCAATCTAGTATCTTTCTATAACAGCCCTCAATCTAGTATCTTTCTATAACCGTCCTCAAGTGGCTGTCATCACTTGAGGATGCCACAATGCTCCTGGGGCTTGGTCTTTCTGCCACCCCGAGCTCCACCGACCAGCAGACCAGAAGATCACTCTTGAACAGGATACTCCAGAAACACCAGCTAAGTGTAAGCTTAGCTTAAGAGTACTTTGGCCATCTGGTGGCCACCTGGTGGCTTCTCGTTGGCCAATAGGCCAGTCATTCTTCACTTCAACCTCCTCTGTTTCTCTTCCACTACCCACCCCCTGGGTTGCCTCCCTCCTGCCCTCCCCACCATCATGCTCACCCTAATCTCTTTCTTTTCCTCTCCTTCCTTCTCCACCTTTCCCCTTCCTCCCACCTCTTCCTCCCTCTACTTCTTTCCCCCCTGCTCCTTCCTTCCCGCGTCCCATCACTTCTCTCCAACCTCCTCACACTTCCCCTTTGGCTACCGTCCCCTCCCTACTCCTCCACCACCCTCCCTATCTCTCGCCTGCCCCGCCGCTCCCTTCTCCCAATCTTATCCCCATTCCCTGCCTTTCCCCTGATCTGCTCCCATTATCTTGCTCCCTTTGGAATGGTCACTTCTCTGCCAATAAACCCCCCCTACATTCATGATCTCCCTCTCTCTCTCTCTCTTGCTCTGTCACTCACTACAGTTCCTTGCCCTTACTGAAACTTGGATCTCCCCCTACAACTAAGTTCACCCCTGCTACTCTCTCCTTTGGGGGGGTCTCTCCTTTTCTCACCTACCCCGCCCCGAAGGGTCCTCCTCCTCACTAATTCTTGTCAACAGCTTTCTCCTTTCCCCTCTCTCTCCTTCCTTTCCATTAAGACTCACTCTGTGATGCACCACTACTCTCCCCTCCATCTCCACATCACTGTCATCTACCTCCGCTCTGGCCTTATCTTACTTTCTCTCTGAATTCGAGTCCTGGCTTACTTTCTTCCTCTCTGATGATACTCCCACTCTCAATCTTGATGACTTCAACATTCATGTTGATGTCCCTTCCCAGTCCTCCATCGCTCGCTTCCTCTCGCTAGCCTTCTCCTTCAACTTCCACCTTTGGACCAACTCTCCCACCCTTTGTCTTTTCTAGGAACTGTTCTGTCTTTGATCTCTCCTTCAGTCTTCATCCCACCTTTGACCACTTCCTTGCCTCTTTCAACATCTCCCACTGCCCCCACCTTCTTTTTCCCATCTCCATGCCCCTTCTATGACCTGCAGTCCATTAACCCCATGGACTTTGCCTCCTCTCTCCCTCCTCCTCCCCCAGTTCTGCAGTCTCTGCTTTCAATGACTCTCTCCCCTCCACCCTTTATGCCCTTGCCCCCCTCTCATTCTGCCCCACCCACTTCCACAACCCCCACCATTGGCTCACCCCCAGTATCCACCAACTCCGCTCCACCCGCGCTGCTGAATGCCTCTGGCACAAATCCCACTCTCATGTTGATTTCCTTCACTTCAAATTCTCTCTCTCTCCTCCCTTACTTCTGCTATCTCCCTTGCTAGAAAGCATTACTATGCCTCCCACATTGAGTCCTGTTCTCGAGACCTTATCCACCTTTGACTCCCTCCTCAAGCCCCCCACTCCTACTCCTCCTCCCTCTTCCCTTTCTGCTCAGGATCTCACTTCCTTCTTCACCTCCAAGATAGACAAGATCTTCGTTGACATCAATTCCCACTCCTCTCCTCTTCCTACTCCCTCCCCTCTGCCTCCTCCTCCTCCTTCTCTCCTGTCCTCCTTCCCTACTGCCTCCCTTGAGGAAATCTCCTCCCTGATCTTTTCCTCCAACTCTTCCACTTGCTCCCTTGACCCCACCCCCTCCTGCCTCCTGACCTCCATTGCTTCCACTGTCGCCCCTTTCCTCTAGGGGTGTGCATCATGCCCTCAAAACTGCCATTTTCATTATCATTAATCATTAATAATGAAAATGACAGGAATGACAATGTCATTTTTGTTATTGTTATTAACAACAATATGTTTTTCTTATCCTTATCGTTATTGTTATAATTATCTGTATTGGTATCATTTTTGGTATTGATATCGGTACTGTTTCAAACAAAGATTTTGTTTTTGGTATTGGTATCATTATCGATTCCCATGCACAACTAATATATATCTAAATCAAGGGGAGATACGGGAAGGGAAAAGGAAAACTATTATCTAATCAATTGTCTATATAACTATTTTAACCTAATCTATATGTCCCTAATATATATAACTATATCTAATCTATACTACTTATCTATATATAATGTACAGGAGGGAGAAGGGCAGGGAAAGGGAGAAGGTAAAATGTACGGTATGAGGAAGTAAAGGTATTGGTGGTAACACTGAAGGTTAGGGAAGATTTTTTGTGTGCAAGCAAACTGACAAGCAGAGCTCTCACAGAATGGAGAGAAAAAACCTGGCCCTCCCAATTTAAAGTATTGCAGTGCCCCCTAGGGATGGGCAAACAGAACTGAGTTCAGAAATTTGGTTTGGTTGAGTTCAGTTCAGAAATTCGGTTCGGAAGTTCAGTTCGGCCGACTGAACTATTCGAGTTCGGTCCGAATTCTGAACTTCCGAACAAAGTTCAGAAATTCAAACCCCCTGAACTAAATGGAATTTTATCTTTTAGGGATGGGCGAACAGAGCCGAGTTCAGAAATTCGGTTCAGTCGAAAATCGAGTTCGGTTCGGAAGTTCAGTTCGGTTGACCGAACTGGTCGAGTTCAGTCCGAACTCCGAACTTCCGAACTGCGTTCACCCATCCCTACTGCCCTCCGTCCCGGATTGATTGTGGGAGGCAGCAGGCATTGAGCAATGCAAGAGTGCCATGAGATTTCAGGGGCCTGCTTGCTCTACTCATTGATCAGTGATACATCCATCACATACTGCTGAGCTGCTCACTCCTCCCAACACAGGCACAGTTCAAGAGTTCAACCCTGTTAAGACTCCAAGATATCTGATCCCTCCTCCCATCTCCATGTTTTCCTTACAAAACCCAACTGCCACAGCACTAATAATGACAACGATAATGACATTATCATTTTCATTTCTCGTTATTTTTAAATCATTTTTGTTATCATTTTTGTTATCAGCATTCTACGTTCTCATTTTAGGTATTCTCAGTTGTCGTTATTGTTATTCTTGGTTGTCATTTTCATTATTGCAATAACAAAAATGACAATGTTTGTTATTATAGTAATAACGAAAGCGACACACACATCCCCTCCGCCTTCAAGCATGCCACTCTCCCTCCTATCCTCAAAAAATCCACTCTTGATCCCTCTGACCCTTCTAGCTACCATCCTGTCTCACTCCTCCCTTTTGCTTCAAATATGTTGTCTACTCCCTCTGCCTTGACTTTCTCTCTGCCAACTCTTCCCTTGATCCCTTCCAATCTTGCTTCCGCCCCCTTCACTCTACTGAAACTGCCCTCATTAAGAACACAAACAATCTTCTTATGGCTACATCTAATAGCCTCTAATCCATTTTTGTCCTCCTTGACCTCTCTGCTGCCTTTGATACTGTTGACCACTCACTCTTGCTGGATTTACTTCACTCCCTTGACTCTGTCCTCAACTGGTTCTCCTCCTACCTCTCTGACCGCTCCTTCAAGGTGTCTCTTGCCAACTTCACCTCCTCCTTTCCCCTCTCGACTGGTGTTCCCCAAGACTCTGTCCTTGGCCTTCTCCACTTCTCTATCTATACCCCATCCCTAGGCAAACTCATTGCCTTCCATGGCTTCCAATATCACCCCAATTCTGATGAAACTCAACTCTCTCTCTCCTCCCCCTCTCTCTCAATCTGTTCAAGCTCGCCTCACCAGCTCTCTCTGATATCTCTACCTGAATGTTTCAATGTCAACTAAAACTCAACACAGCAAAAACTGAACTACTTATCTCCTTCCCCCTCATCCTTCCTCTGCCTCCCCCTGTTGATCCGTATCGACAGGTTCACCATCCTTCCCATTCCATGAGCCCGTAGCTTAGGCTTCATCTTTTACTCACCCATTTTTTTTAAACTCTACATCAACTCTGTTGCCAAATCCTGTTGCTTCTCCCTCCATAACATTGCTAAAATTTGCCCTTTTTTCTCTGTGTCCTCTGCCAAAACCCTTGTTCAAGCCCTGGTCATCTCTCACATCAATTACTGTAACCTCCTTCTCACTGGCCTCCCTCGCTCTCACCTTCTCACCTTATCTCCGTCCAAAACACTGCTGCCAGGGTCATCCACCTCACCTGTTGCTTCAACACATGCAGCCCCTCCTCTCCTCTCTTTACTGGCTCCCCCTCCCTGAACAAATCCTTCACAAGCTCTTAGTCTTCACCTATACAGCTCTGCACAACCTTGCTCCCGCCTACCTCTCTGTGCTAACTTCCCTCCATACTCCAGTCTGTGAACTCCGCTCCTCCACTGTCCCTTCAGGAGCCTCCCCTGCGCCCCTAGCTGCCATTTTATCTTCTCCCTAGCTGCCCCCCATGCCTGGAACTCCCTCCCTGCTCACATCCACCTCGCTCCCTCCCTTCATTCCTTCAGATCCCTTCTCAAGACCCACCTCTTCTGCTCTGCCCTCTAAGACTCCTTGCTCCCCTCACCTAACTCCTGCTGATACCCTCCATCCAGTAAATCTGTTACCTGAGGTCTGTGTACTCATATCCTCACCACATGGACTAATCAGCCATCATTCTTGATATAACCAAGAAAAGCACGTGCACCTGAGACCTCACATCTTCGTGAATATTACACCCCTTGTCTCTCCCTCTGTTCCCCTTCTTTCATCTTCCCCCTCTGTTTCTCAGATTGTAAGCCCTAGGGCAGGGACCATGTCTATTCCATTACTTTGTAAAGCACCAGGTACATTCCTGATGCTACATAAATGCTTGCTAATAACAACAAACAACAACAAGAACAGGGTATTTGATTCAGGAACCACTCCAAAGTCCATGTGCATATGTTGTGAGAGTGTGAGGACTAAAACTGCACTTGTGTGCCTGCACAGTGTGCATGTGCAGGTTATCCTTGAGAAACTCCTGATCACACGGCTCCTACAGCAGCTGCTTCAGCCCCTCCTGGGTGGCTATGTAGTCAAGAGCTAGGGGACTTTCCTAGGGCACCAAATCTGTAGTTTTTGTCAGCGTACATGCACAACACACATGTGTGGACCTTGGATAAGGTCCTTAATAGATAAGGGGAATACAATGTACATAATATTTTTAGACTTGAATAGTGCTTTAGAAATAGCTACACAAGAATTAAATAATTAATAAATTCATGTTCAACTGGGAGGAGATAAGAAAAGGTATGGTAGTGAAACAGATTACCAAGGGAGGTTGCAGAATCACCACCCCTGGAAGTTTTAAAATATAAGTTAGTGTTAGGATCCCAACCAAAAGGCCAGGTTAGGCCAGGTCAGGAGTTCAAGTAGATCCAGGGTTCAGAGACCAAGGCATCATGAAAACAAAGCATCTGGTCCATGGGGTAGGGGAGATGCATTACCAAATAGTATTATTATTATTATTATTATTATTATTATTATTATTATTAAGCATTTATATAGCACAAGCAATGTATTTGGTACTTTACAATTGTAAGAAAGTGGCACAGTCCCTGCCCCAGCGGGCTTACAATCTAAGAGAGACCAGGGGGATGGGACAGAGGAAGAGACAAGGATGTACATGAATGTTTGAGGTCTCAGGTGCACATGCTTGGCTCTATTATGAAGGTTTAGTTTCTCATTTAAAGTTACACAAGCTACAATGATTCAGTATAAGTCAGCAAGGGGGTGAGAGGAACAAGGAGCCAGGGAAGGTTTGATGGAAGAGGTGGGTTTTGAGGAGGGATTTGGAGGGAGGAAGTTTAGCAAGTATGTTCAGGGAGGGAGTTCCAGGCATGGGGGGCTGCCAGTGAAAAGGGGCAGATGCATTTTGAGGAGCAGGGGAGCCATGAGTAGGTAAGGGTGGTGGAAGAGGAGGAGCAGAACTCCTGGACAGGAGTATAGCAGGAAATAAGTGCTGAGAAATAGTGGGGAGCAAAGTCATGAAGAGTCTTGTAGGTAAAAACCAGGAGTTTGTGCAGAACGTGTTCAGAAAGAGGGATCCAGTGGGGAGAGGAGTGAATGTACATGGTCAAAATGTTGGGTGATATGACCTTGGCAGCAGTTATGAACAGAAATGAGAAGAGCAGGGAAGGCCAGTGAGAAGGAGATTGCAATAGTTGAGGCGAGAGATGACCAGGGCATGGAAAAGGGTTTTATCAGTGAGAACTGTGAGGAAAGGACAGGTCTTAGAAATGTTGTGCAGAGAGAAGTGACAGGATATGGCAACAGAATCAATCTGAAGTTTAAAAGAGAGTGAGGAGTCAAAGATGGACCCTAGGCTACGCGCCTGACAGACAGGCTAGATGTTGACCCCATCAACGAAGACAGAGAAGGGAGAGAGAGAGAGAGAGAGAGAGAGAGAGGGGGGGGGGGTTGGGGGGAGGGGGA
>QEPC01011113.1:2190004-2211233 GCA_003113815.1 Sphenodon punctatus | reverse complement strand
TGAGGAGCAGTTTGGTTTTAGCCATGTTAAGTTTGAGGTGATGATGAGACATCCAGGCAGAAATGTCAGAGAGGCAGTGCGAGTTAGTGAGGCGAGACTGGATAGTTGGAGGGGGGAGGGTAGAGAGATAGAGTTGGGTATCATCAGTATATAGATGATACTGGAAGCCATGAGATTTGATGAGTTTGCCTAGAGACAGAATGTATAGAGAGAAGAGGGCCAAAGACTCAGTTGGAGTCTTGGGGAACTCCAACTGAGAGGGCAAGAGAAATAGAGGAGGCACCAGCAAGAAACACATTGAAGGATTGGTCAGAGAGGTAGGAAGAGAACCAACTGAGGACTGAGCCACGGAAACCAAGGGCGTGGAGGGAGTCAAGTAATAGAGAGTGGTCGACAGTGTCAAAAACAGCAGATAGATCGAGGCGGAAAAGGATGGAGTAGAGGTGATAAAAGAAAATAGACAGGCAGTCAGAGACTGAGTCCAGGGAATCAGTCTTAGCAGGGTCTGGAAGTAGACAAGAGCAATGATTGAGACAGGTCTCTGCCTGGTTGCTCAGAACAGGGGGTTGTTGCAACACAGGAAGCTATATAAGTCCCTGATCAATCAGGGTGCAGGACAACCATGGCCAATCAGGAGCCTGTCATGGGGAAGCTAAGACTGCAAGGGATCATAGGACTGAGGTTCTGCTGCTTCACAACAGCAACCTTGTGATAGTCAGTAAAACAGATGTGTGTGGGGCACAGTGACTTGCTGTCCTGGTTTGGGGTGGGAAACCGCATCCAACATAGCCCTGGTAAGAGAAGAGCCAGCCTTACCTCGGCATGGTCAGGGGAGACTGCCCAGGGGCCCTCACTGGGATGTGTGTGTGTGTGTGGGTTTGGGGTGTGGTTTTTTTGTTTTTTTTTTAAAAATCAGGTCGGGTGGGGGGCAGCAGGAGTGAGGGAGAGGCAGAGTCCCCCCCCCCACTCCCACACTCTGTGCCCCCCCTCCACTTCCAGCACAGTCTTGGTCAGGGGGAATGAGAGGCAGAGGGGCCCCATCTCTCCCTCAGTTCCCCTGAAAGGCACTGGGGGGGGTGAGTGAGGGAGTCTCTGCTTCCTCCCTTATTTCCGGCAGAAGTGAGGGAGAAGAAGGCAGAGACCCCACCTCTCCCTCATGCTGCAGGCCCCCTCCACTGCCTGCCTGGCTGTTTCAGTCAGGGGAAATGATGGAGAGGTGGGCCTCTGCCTCTCTCTCCCTCCTTCCCCCTGGCCAAGAGACTGTGCCAGGCAGCGTGTGTGTGTGTGTGTGTGGCGTGGGGCCCAAGCTGGAGGTGGCAGCGGTGACAGCGGCGGTGATGGCAGCACCGGCAGCGAATCAGGTAAGTGATCCAGTCAGAATCTGTATGGCCGTTCAGACTTGGGGATGGGCAGAGGGGAGTGCCCCTCCCCCCATCCTTGAGCCCAGGCCGCGTGCCGCCCCCAGGCCAGGGAGTGCCCCCTGAGCCAGGGACCAACCCTAGGCCTGCCAGCCACTGTCGACAGAGCCGCCAGCAGATGGTATAGAGGCCCGCATTTCTTCCTTGTCCTGGGCTCCGCTTATGGTAAGGCCAGCCCTGGGTTAAAGAGGGGCACCAAGCAAACATGCCTGTGGCTGGAGAGATGTCCCATTGCCTACATAGCCCAGGTTGGGCAGAGAGCCAAACAAATGAGTAGGCAACCAGTCCCACCCCCATCTCTGCTCCTGGTACCCTGTCTCCCACCATGATGGACAGCAATGGCAACAACCCATGGTGCTCAGGCATGGTGGCCTCTTCCCAGAGGCAGGTATGGCAGGGCCAAACACATGCTAGTCCATGTCAGCTTACATTGACGGTCCTTAGCCTGGGCTGCATTATCTGAGATTTTCTGAGGACACAGTCTGGGCTAGCCACCTACCTGCCACAGGGCAATTCTGGGCTAATATCTGGCAGCATGTAAAGACGTGCTGGTGGGTCCCGTGCAACAGAGGGCTAAAGCAGGCCAACATCGTATCTGTTTTTACCCAGAGTTGATTCCAGCCACTGCCTATGAAACTTGAGGACTGTGGTTTGAGGCACATGTTCCCCTTGGGTCCTGGTAGTTGGGTAAATAAGTCTCAATTATTGTTGTAGGCAGAAAGTATTGCATTTTGTAGGAGATAATTTGACTAGATGACCCATGCGATCATTTCTAACCCTAAATTTCTTTAGGTGAGTGGTTTCTGAAATTTTGCCTTTTTCAATCCCATATTGAGACTTTATTGTTGAGATTTTAAAAAACATTTTGAGTATCAGTTGAGATCATTATCCCATATGTTGATGCCATAATCTCACTTTTGGCATAGTTTGGAAACCTTTGGTTTAGGTACAGTTGATCATTCTTAAGGACATGGAGAGGGACTAAATAACTATGTCAGCTCACTTCCAACCCATAAAATTCTATGATTCTAATGACTTGCTATTCCCTAATCTGAAAGTTAGTATACTCCCCTCATTATGAACATGAAGACAAATATCCACTGCTAATCACACAGTCTCATGCAAGAAGTATTGAAAACAAGGTACCAAAGTAAGGATTATCTCAAGAATTGTATAGATGGACATTCATTTAACAGTACAGCTGATTACTTGTACAAAATTCAGCTGTAAATCACCAAAATTGTATCAAATCTCTGCAGTTTTTTGAATATTGATGTACATACTCTTGGAAACTAAAAAATACCAAAAAGGAAGGAGATTTTCTATGCCTGGGACATATAGGCATGGAAATACAAATTCTATGTGTTTAGCAATATTTTTTCTTCAAAGCATTTCCAACCCATTGGTTTCCTGTATGTTTTGGCAGTGCATTCTTCCAGACAGAGCACTCAATTTCCTAGCTTCACTCTGAAAGCCTGGGCATGTAGCTGACCCTTCTGTAGTTCTATCACTCCACTGCTCTGAGCTGCCTGATAAGCTGTGAAGGCGACTGAAGATTTGATTGTATGACAAAATACTATATAATGTGAATGCTGTCAAGCAGCAGAAGATGGAAGCTATAAAAAAAAGACAAAGATTAAAAGCTTATCCACATATTTCTGCCCCTTTGGGAAAAGAAGTGCTAAAATGGCATAAAGGAAGCATATAACCTAGGGCAGGCGATAAATACAAAAATCTGACTTTCCGTGAAAATATTATCTTGACAAGATCATCATAATTATCATCACTTTGACAACAAGCCTAGAGAAACTATGAGTCACTGGAGCCAAGCTCTTTCTGGTTGAAATCTCAATATCTGAAGAAAATAATCAAGAAATATTCAGATTTCATCTTCTCTTCTGCTTTTGTCATTTTTTTTTATTTCACTGTTGATGTTATTTTTGTTTTTAATGTCAAACTCTTTAAAATTATTTCAATAGCATCTATAAAAAAGTGACACTTGTGCAAAATGCATTTGTAAATTTAAAACTATTTCAGAAAAAGAAAGATTAACAATGAATAAAGAATGTCAGCTTTTGGATATCATTACACTCTAAGTGTAGGAAAATAACCTGGACAGGGTGACCAAAAGGGTAGTTTCCAAGTCCTCAATGGGCCAATGGAGAAGATAAATTGAATTTGTGGGGTTTAAAAACAAAGTTCATAAACCCAGTTTCCCAAAAGAACTGTTCAGCTCTGGGGACTATTAAAATTCAAGGAGTTCTTTCTGACACCGATTTGTAACTCCTAACTGAGTTGTATAAGGAAATGGTTATTAAAATGCAGAGAAGAAAAGGAGTAGGGATGGGCGAACGCGGTTCGGATGTTTGGAGTTAGGACCGAACCCGACCACTTCGGTCGACCAAACCGAACTTCCGAACCGAACTAGATTTTCAAACCTAACCAGATTTCCGAACTCGGTTCTGTTCACCCATCCCTAAAAGATAATATTCCATTTAGTTCAATGGAGTTTGAATTTCCAAACTCTGTTCGGAAGTTCGAAGTTTGGACCGAACTCAAATAGTTAGGTTAACCGAACCGAACTTGATTTTCAAACCGAACCGAATTTCCGAACTCGGTTCTGTTCGCCCATCCCTAAAAAGGAGCTAAACATTCTTGCAAATTTCCAAATGGAAACACTGGATTTCTCAATGAGGCTAATACCTTAAATGTTTAGTTTCCATAGTAGTGCCTACTTTTGCAAGCCAAAAATAATGTTGGTAAGTAATTTTGAAAGTAATTTTGCTTGGGCTGTAATAACCTTGATTAGGTACACATTTTCTGCCCATATGATGTTCTGTAAGTAGTTTGGTAGTGGTACCATTAGTTCTGAAAGCAGTGGAAATTTATGCTATTCTGCTTGAATTTTATAATCCTTTCTCTTTGACTAATTTATGGAATGAACCCCAAACAGATGAGGTTAAAAATAAAGCCAGAACATTTCCCCTCATTAGTGGTACTGCTAAGACTTGAAACTTTTATAGACAGATTGTTGAAAATTTTCATTGTTGGAAGGATCATTGTACAGAGATAGTGCTGACAGGGGAGCCACAGTAGGTAGAGACAAAGATTTATTAAAGAAAAAGTTAAAGATACAGGATGATACATCTGGATGCTACTGGACAGAGATACACCCTGTAGATAAATAAAAAGAGCCTGGGATGGTCTCTTTCTGGGGAGTTTGGACAAGTTCTAAATCCCTGACTGAGGAAGTCAGTCACAATTGGAAGTCTATCCACTGTATCTGTTCACTGAGTAATTACATTACATGATCCATATATAAATATCCAACAATACTTGTTTTCACACATTACAGACAAAGGCTTCTTTCTTCTACATAAACATAATACACCCATTTCATAGCCACCTGTGGGCAGAAGGGCCTTGGATCTAGCTACGTCTTGCATATTGTCCTTCAAATTGGTGGGGAGTGGACATACTAAATTGAATGTCAAGAAACACCAATTGTAAACAACAGAAACAATACAAATGTCAATTGGAAGTAATAGCGGTTTGTGAATGCCAATAGCCCGTAATGGGCAGTAAAGTAATATAAAAACGGCAGATGCTTATCTGAAACAAAGGGAGTGGGGGAGGATCTGAAATCCCAAAAGAGGGGAATAGAGGAGAGGGAGAGACTAAGGGTGATTTCAGACGTTACACGGTCCCGAATCACCACAGTGGATTCTCAGCGGTGGCAAGCCATCCAACCACCCCCCATGGTCCAGGAAGGCCCTGAACACATGTGACGGGACCGGGAACATGGCAGGGAATCAGACAGACAGACCACGGTCTGGGGCAGGGCAACAGCCATGACGTCAATTCTGGGACATGGTCAAAACATCCAGAAGGCACCGGGGAAGGGCAGGAGGCAGACACGGCCAACTGAGGGCAAACAAAGTCAAAAGTGCCCAAAGGAAATGCCCACATAAGGGAAACGGGAAGGGAGGGTGAGGAGGGAGAAGAGCTGCTGAGGCGGCACACACAGCAGGCACAGAGACAATGAGGTCACAGTGGAACACACAGCACAAACATATGCCCGGGCACATACACACCCATACAGGAATGGATGGGAAGGGGGAGCACAGAGGGATGGACAACACACATGGCACAACGGGCAAAGGGTGTGTGTGTTCAGGGACAGGGAAGGGGGGGGGCACAGGCCCAGGGGCAGGGCAGGACACGGGGAAGGGCACCCAGAACCCCCACAACAGCAAAGCCTGCACGGGCACCCCCACAGCTACACAGGCAGTTCTGGAACAGGGCGACCCCTCAGGGGCAGAGCACAGGCACAGGGGCAGGCCACATGGATGAGGGAGTGGCCCAGGAATGGTCCAGGAGGCTGTCAGGGACCCCACACACTGGCAAGGGTTTGATGGATGGGACGGAGGCGAGCCAGAGCCCAAGTGCAGGGCAGCCGGTCAACTCCTCCCATGGGAGGAGGCCGGGAGACACAGTCCAGGGGCCCTGGAACCCCACGGTCACAGAGTCACCCAAGGGGGTGGGGGGGCACATGCACAGGGGAGATCACCCCTGGGCTATGAAGGACAGCAGCACCCAGGGGGCTGGGAGTTGGCTTGGTGATCAAGACACAGCCACAGGAGAAGGCAGCCATGGAGAAAAACAACGGTTTCAGAGGCAGATGGGGGGCCTGCGGAGGGGGCCCAGAGCAACAGGCAGGGGCAGCAGAACCCCAGAAACCAGCCAGCACAGCAGGAAGCCCCAGAAAGCAGGGAGGGAGTGGGCATTGACCCACGGCATCAGGGTAGAGGCGGGAGCTCACATCGGGGCCAGCATTCAGGGCCCGCAAAGCACAGGGGGACTCACAGGCAGCTGCAGGGGGCCACGAAGGGGCCTGGGGCCCGGTGGCCCACCAGATGCACAAAGTGGGGCCACTGGAGCATGCCCCGATGGTATCCCAGCGCAGACATGTGGTGGGCAACGAGGTAGTATGCCTCAAAGGGATCCTGCATGGTGAGCCCCACCTGGACATCCTATCAGGACCACACACCAGCCAGCACCGTCAGCTCCATCCCGGTGGGCTCAGACAAGCCATAGTCAGCAGCTGGGGGCCATAGAAGGTAACTGAGCTCCAACAGGTGGTGATATACTGCCCCACGCACCCTCTGGTACTCACAGGTCCCGTGGACACAGGCAAATAGGGTATCTCCCCATCCCTATTTTATTGTTTTAAATGTTTCCTGGGCCCTGTTTTAATACTTTATGTATTTTTGATGTGTTTTTAAATGGTTTTATATGTATTTTATATTTTTTTGGTTGGAAGCCACAACGAGCTGTTCTCAGGAGGGGTGGGGTATAAATCTAGAAATAAAATAAATAAAATAAAATAAATGAAGAAGGACACCACCAGGGCAGGCCCCCCCTCCTCCAGACAGGCCATGTAGGTGGCCAGTATGCACACCGAGAGAGCAGATATGGTCTCCACCACCGACCACCCCACATGCGAGCATCTCATCTCCAGGATGCGCCCATCGAGAAATGGATGCAGGCCCAGCATCTCCGCATGCAGTCGGCAATTGCGGGCACTCACCTCATAGCCAAAGTAGTGCAGGCCGGAGCTCAGACTTGCATAGGCATCTGTGAGGCTGGCCAGGCAGCTCAGGAGAAATTTCATGGCTGGGGAATGCCAAGGGTCACACAGGGCCATGGTCTCATGGAAGGTCCAGCTATGGAGGGCGCCAGGGGTGGTGGGGCCCACGAGCCCTGGGGAAGCGCTGCCAGCCATGGTCCAGCAAGCGTATAATACTAACTGCAAGGAAAAGGGGCCCCCACAATCCCTGGAGGGATGGGAGGGGAATCAGGGGAGCTCCAAGGCCAAGCGATAAGGCCACAGGCCGCAACAGGGCAGGGCTAACGAGCGAGGCGTGGGGTGGGGTGTGGACCAAGCACTGCTGCTGGAACCAAGCACACATACAGGACAGCCTACACACTAATCAGGGTGGTGAGGACAACAGGCAGCCAACACAAAGAGGTGGGAGGTGATGACAGCAGGAATGCAGCTGCTGCCGGCCACACGCCTGGGTGCAGGCTGGTCCATTTGCCAGTCCCCATGCAGGGACCGGAGGTGTGCACAAAGGGAAGTCCAATGCCGACCCAGCCCGGGTGCCCAGCAGGAGCCGGGCCAGCTGGCCGGGGGGGGGGCAGAGGTGAGCCAGGGCCCCCCTCCAGGTCGCCAGGTCGCAACCTGGGGGTGGGGCACCACAGGCACCAGCCTATAACGGGTGCAGCTCCAACCCACCCGGGGCTCCGTTTACCCTGGAACTGGGATGGCTGGGCGCCTGTGGGATGCACCTAGCCATCTGCGCTGAGTGGTACTGCTCGCATATGGATCTCATGTGCATCCAGACTGCAGAGGTGCACCTGGCTGTCCACCAGCGGGTGTGCATGGCCAGGAGAGCTGCTAGAGCCCGGAGAGCTCACCACAGGTGCAGGCACTCCCTGGTCTGGCTCGGGGCCCTGTGGGTGTCCGGGACGGCCCAACACACCCTCCTCCATGCCCAGGAGCATGCTGCTGCGCTCCGCGAGGTGGACGGCCAGCCGGCTCCAGTGCTGGAGGGAAACCATGGGCCACGCTGTTCAGCTCGCTATGCCCATTGCCCAGCAGGTATGGGTCACAGAGCGGACACAGGGGTGGTGGGTCAGGGTGCTGGCTCACTGGGACGAGGCCACCTGGAGAGCGCACTTTCGGATGGACAGGCGCATCTTCCTGCTGCCCTGGCTGGATCAGCATCACACCTGCATGTGGGCCCCCATTACCATGGTCCAGCGAGTGGCCATCGAAATCTGGGCCCTTGCAATACCCAACTCCTTCCAGTCTGTCTTGCAGCACTTCAGCATCGGGGTGAGCATCATTGCCGGGATCCTGCGAGACATCTGCGAGGTGGTGGAGGGCGTGCTCCTGGACCATGAAGGGCTTTAAAGGTCAAAACCAGCACCTTGAACCTGGCCCTGTACTTTATAGGCAGCCAGTGCAGAGCCCAGAGCACTGGTGTCATGTGCTCCCTGTGATCTGCCCCCGTAAGGAGACAGGCCGCAGCTTTCTGCACCAGCTGCAGCCTCCAGACCAGCTTCTCGGGCAGCCACATGTAGAGTGTGTTGCAGTAATCCAGCCTCGAGGTGATGAAGGATCATGACCATCTCTCCCTTCTACGTCCGGATGTACCGTGGGGACTTTGAGGACATGGGGATGACCTGGGGATGACATGGGGATGATCAAGGGGGTGCTGATGCCCCCTTGCATCCTGGGGGACCCAGCCTATCCACTCACCTGGTGGGTGATGAAAGCATACCCAGTTGCCAAGAACCATGTGGAGGTGCTGTACAATAACCGCCTGTGTGTAAGCAGGACCGTGGTCGAGAGGGCCTTTGGGGCCCTCAAGCAGCACTGGAGGTGCCTCGCGGGCCGCTGGACTACACGGTGGAGACCTTGGCCCTGGTGATCAGAGCCTTCTGTGTGCTGCACAATGTGTGTGAGACCGATGGGGCTGCCCTCGACTACCCTGTCCCCCGGTGCCCTCCCAGCCTCATGCCTCTCTATGTGAACACTGAGAACCCGTGGGAGTACTGGTACACAAAGCACATCCCTGCTGCTCTGGTTCGATGGATCATCCGGGAGGCCGAGGCGTGAGGCCTACCACCACTGTTTCCACCACCCCAGGGCCACCACCAGCACTCTGGGCGTGCCCCTAGACACCCACCCGCCCGCAGTCCCATGAACAGAGAATGAACTGCGACGGTGGTGCCCATGCCTTTAATATGAATACCTCCTTCTGTTCACACCACCACCATCCACCTCCCAGTGCCATTCCCCCCCCTCAGGCCACTCTCTTGGCCTCCCTGTAGCCGCCGTGGAGTTCTGGGAGTCCCCCTCTCCCCCACTGTCCATGTCCCTGATAGTCTCCTGGAATGCCTCAGTGTCCTGAGGGGCAGGCATTGTTGGGTGGGAGGGCACACTCAGGGGCGGAGGGCCCCCCCCTGGGTGGCTGCTCCCTCTAGAGGCCTACAGGGACCGGTAGGCGGATGCACAGGCCCAGAAGGTGTGCTGGTGGCTTGGGCGGTGGTGGAGGCAGTGGGGGCACTGAGGGCCCCGCAATTGGGGCCAGGGCAGGCAGGTTGCCCGGCAGGGCAGCTGCCATCACGTATGCGCTCATGGTCCCAGCGTGCAGCAGCAGCAAGGTGCCTATGTCATGGGACTGGTCCATCTTGGCTGAGTGCTCCCTCACCATCTGGTCAATGGCCTGTTCCAGTTGCCCGAACGCCTTCACCTGCTTGCTGTGCGCCCAGCGCTCCCGCCTCCGTTCGAGTTGCACCTCCACATGAAGCCTCTGGTCCCTGGCCTCCGCTTGCTTCACGGCCTGTTCGGTGACCGCCTCCATGCGGTCGATGGTCGCTATCATCCACTCACCCTGCTCGGTGGTAGCGCGGACAATGTCCCCCACCTGCTCCTCCCTCCGGTGCCATACCCATGCTCTGTTCTCCCTCATCCGCTGAGCTGGGGACACAGGGCCAGTGTGCTGGGACCTGGTGGATTTCCCTGTTGGGGTACACAGTAGGGGTTGGTTAGGTGCCCTGGCCTCCCACCCCCCATCCCGTGTCACAGCTGGGGGGTCCTGCCGCCCCTCAGGTGGCCAGCAGGTGCCCTCCTCCGGCAGTCACCTGCATCCAGGCCCCCTCTCCCACACACTGTGTGGCCCGGGTCCCCCTGCCCAGCCTCCCCTGGCCCACACTCCCCCCACTCATCGAGTGGCCTCACCTGGGACCTCTGACTGCTCCTGTGGCTGATCACCGCTGTTCCCCTTGTCTACCTGTCCTAGGTGCAGGGACGTGCTGCGACCTGTGAAGCTATGGGATGGTTGGGGTGGGGGTAGGCAGAACATGTCCCCTGGTGGCCCCCTGGGCCCGTTTCCATGGTATCGGGTGTCAGGGATTGCTGGGGGTGGCCCCGTGGCCTGTAGGTCCCTGTCCCCTCTCAGACCATCCCATCCGGTCTGCTCCCCCCTCCCACCCACATGCTTACCCATGACGTTGGTGTCTGAACCCTCATAGGCTGGCCCCTCGTGTTGCTGTGGTTCCCCTGTGTCCCCTGGCTGGGGGTAACCTGTGTGCCGGCCTCGGATCCCCCCATGTCAGACATCAGGTCGAGGCTCTCTGGGCCGGTGCACATGGATGGCCTGCTGCTCCCTGAGGTCCTGGAGCATACCTCTTGGGGGGCCAGGCCCCTGGAGCCGGTGCCTTCTAGCGGGGCAGCGAGGGGAGGCGGTACCTCAGTCCATTCCCTGCCTTGGACCATGGCGCTGCCCATGAAGCACGGGGTGACTATGGAGCCCTTCATGTGAAGGATGCAGTCCAGGTCGTTATAGTAGGGGGCAGTCCAGGCTCCATGGCCAGATGGCCGGTTGTTGTCCTTAATGGCCTTGTAGCCCCTCTTGCGCACCTTGACCTTTGATCGGCACTGGGCCACTGTCCTGTGGTGCCCCACAGCCTCCATGTCCCACATGATCTCCTGGTACACATGCTCATTCCGCTGGTTCACAGCTAGCTCCAGCTGGTGCTCCAGGGTCCCCCAGAGCCTAATAAAATCCTGGGTTTCCCTGCACCCCCATTGTCTCCCTCGGTGGTAAGGCCGTCTCCTACCTGGTCCCTCCTGGTCCTGGTCCTCCTGCTCCTCCTCCTCCGCATGCTCTGCGCCCATCTCCTCCGGGGACTCAGACTCCCGGGCCCATTTCCGTGTCTGTGGGTCATAAGGAGGGACGGTTGGTTGCTGGGTTGCCTCAGCCCCGTGGCCCTCCCCCTTTCCCCCTTCCTGCTGGCCTGCCCCTCCCTTGGTGCCCCTGTGCCTCTGACCCCCCCTCGCCCCCCCAACCCATTTCCAGGGTACCTTGTCCCCCAGGTCAGTTGTCGTCTCTGGGGCAGCCTGTCCCAGCTGCTGCTGGTGCTCTCCCTCCACTGCCTCCATGTGCAGCATGACCACCTCCACCACCACCCTTGCTCACTCATCCTCCGCTCCTCTCCCTTCTGCCTCACTCCATCCCAACACATTCCCCTGCTGCCGGGTGCCATTTAAATCTCCCTCCCTGGCCTGTGTTGTTGCTCGTTGCCTGGCAGTGATGCTGTGTGCTTTGATTCCAGCTGGTGGTTGCCGTTCAGATGTTACGTTTTGTTGTTTCCCGGTGGGAATTGCTTTGACCACCCTTTCGGAGATGGTCTGGGCAGGAGTTCTGGAAGGATGGTTAATTTTGTCCCCTGCTGGGGACTGTCCATGTTGAACATATGGCAGCCACCGAACAGACATTCTAGGGCCCTTTGGCCCCGCGTGGTTCACTGTGGTTGACTGTGATCTTGTAACATCTGAAAACACCCGAAGAAAGGTCAGGATGGGGAGAAAGAATTCACAGACAAGAAAAAGTAAGAGGGGGGGGGGTGAGGGGAATGATAGGTAAGAGAATACCAAGAGTGGCTGGACTGGTGGGGGGAGCTGGAGAGAATGACATGCAGGAGTCCATCAGGAACAACTGGGATGATGGGGTGCTGGGCAGAACGACATGTAGGAATCCTCCAAGAGCAGCTGAAATGGCAGGGGACTGGGGTCCTGCAGGATCAGCTGGAATGATGTGTGAGATTATATGTAGGAGTCCACTAGGAGTGGCTGGAACGATGGGGGACTCACTGGAATAATGGGTAGGTATGGTAATATCCAGGAGCAGCTAAAATGGCAGAGGTTAGGATGGAATGATGTAAACAGTAATTAAGAACAGAATCACTGGACATGTTGATAAACATGGCTTAATGGGGAAGAGTCAACATGGATTTAGCAAAGGCAAGTCATGCGTCACTAATCTGTTGAATTCTTTGAGGGTGTAAATTAGCATGTGGACAAGGGAGACCCGGTAGATATAGTGTACCTGGATTTCCAGAAAGCATTGTATAAAGTCCCATATAAAAGACTCTTGAGAAGATTAAAAAGTCATGGGATAGGAGGTAATATCTTACTATGGATTGGTAACTGGTTAAAGGATAGGAAGCAAGGGTAAGACTAATTGGTCAGTTTTCACAATTGAGAGATGTAAAAAGTGGTGTGCCCCAGGGATCTGTATTGGGACTGGTGCTTTTTAATGTGTTAATTAATGATCTGGTAAAGGGCATTAAGAGTGAGGTGATCAAATTTGCAGACAACATTAAGTTATTCAAGGTATAGGGATGGGCGAATGCGGTTTGGATGTTCGGAGCTCGGACCAAACTCGGTCTGTTCAGACATCCGATCCGAACGTCCAAACTGAACTCTCGAACAACCGAACAGTTCGGTTGTGTTTGGAGGCAGGAAAAGCATATTTCCAGGGCCAAAAATTAGGTCTCGGTTTCAATTTTGTTTCGGTTTCGCTATTTTTGATTGTTCGGCCAAGTTCGGCTGAACCGAACCATCGAACCCGAACTCGGGTTTCGAACCAAATGACCGAGCATCTGAACGGCATTTTGTTTGCCCATCCCTATCAAGGTAGTTAAAAGATGAGCAGACTGTGAAGAACTGCATCAGGATCTTACGAGACTGCATGCCTGGGCATCTAAATGGCAGATGAGATTTTATGTGGACAAGTGCAAAGCGATGTACATAGGAAAAAACAATCCAAACTATGAGTACGCAGTGCTGGATACTAAGCTAGAAGTTACCACTCATGAAAAGGGGCTGGGAGTAATTGTGGACAATATAATGAAATCCTCAGCCCAAAGTGCAGCAGCAGTCAAAAAAGCAAAGAGAATGTTAGGGATTATTCGCAAAGGAATATAGAATAAAACTGATGTCATAATACCTCTATACAAATCAATGGTGTGGCCAAACCTGGAATATTATGTGCAGTTCTGTTCACCCCATCTCAAAGAAGACATAGCTGAACTAAAAAAGGTACAGAGAAGAGCAATGAGAATGATAAAGGGTATGGGATGGCTTCCATAGAAATAGAGGATAGACAAGCTAGGTCTCATCAGCTTAGAGAAGACAGAGGGGACATGAAAAGGTTTATAAAATCTTGAGTGGAAATGAGTAGATAGGGAATGGTTATTTACCCTCTCAAATAGTACTAGAACTAGGGGACACTACATGAAACTAGCTGCCAGCAGATTTAAAACAAATAAAAGGAAGTATTGTTTCACTCAATGCATAATTAACTTACGGAATTTGGTACCAGAGGACGTTGTCCAGGTCAGTAGTGTAGCTGGGTTAAAAAAAGGACTGGATAAGTTCTTAGAGACTATGTCCATTCACAGTTATTGACGAAGTAGCTTACAGGATGAACTTCCTACTGTCGGGAGCTGGGAGTAAACAATGGGGAATGGATTGCCCATGCGATCAATATTGGCCACTGTTAGAGGGCAGAATGCTGGGCTTGATGGACCATTGGTCTGATTCAGTATGGCACTACTTATGTTCTTATGAATGACATGGGGTGTGCGAACACCTGAGTGTTCGGGGTTCAGCCCATTTGGGGTTTGGGCCACCCAAAATGGTTTGGGGGTTTGGCCTGAACCCGTTCAAGGGGGGGCATACCCGTTTGGGTAGCGGGCGGGGGGCAGGAGGGAACCTTGTTTCCCCTCCCTTCAAGCTGCACAGGTGGAAGGGGCACTGGAGCTCACCTCACACCCACCATTCCCACCCTGCGCAGCTTATTAATTTTAAAAAAATAAATAAAATTTAACCCCACCCCACCCCAGGGACCCCCACTACCTAGTGGTGCTGAGGAATCAACCCCAGGTCCTGCAGCGGAGGCAGCGGGACCGGCTCTGGCGGCGCTGTGGAGTGCTTCAGGCCTCTACTAGGCCTTCCGGGTCAGGTGACCCGGAAGACCTAGTAGAAGTCTAAGGTGCTCTGCTGCTGCTGCTGACCCCACCACCAGCGGTGGCCCCGGGGCCAGAGCCCTGGCACCACCAGGTAGCTCAGGCTCTGACCCTGGGTTCAGCGGTGGCAGCGAGGCTGGCTCCGGCAGCGGAGTGCTTCAGACCTCTACTAGGCCTTCTGAGTCACCTGACCAGGTCACCTGACCTGGAAGGCCTAGTAAAGACCTGAAGTGCTCAGCAGCACTGCCGGAGCCGGACCCACCGCCGCTACCATGGGACCCAGGGCCAAAGCCCCAGCCTAACTAGGTAGGGGCCTGAGGTGGGGAGTTTAAAAAATAAATAAATTAGTAGGCTGCACAGGGTGGAGGTGGGGGGTGGAGGTGAGCTCCGGTGCCCCTTCCACCCGCGCAGCCTTGAAGGAGGGGAAACCAGGTTCCCCCCTGGCTCCCATCCAAATGGGTTCAGAACCTGAACTTTCTTTGGGCGGGGGGCAGTTCGGGTTTTGGGGGTTTGCAGACAGGCCGAACACCCCGAGTTTGACCCAAACCCCAAACCCACAAACTGCATTCGTACATCCCTATGAATGACGTGTGAGAGGCCATTGGAAGAGGTTGAAATGAGCTGATTGGAATGACAGGTATGAGGACACCAGGAGTAGCTAGAATGAGGAAAAACTAAGTCAAATGAAAGATAGGAGGCCTCTGGGAATGGCTGGAATGATGGGGAAATAGGCAGTATTATGGGCAAGAGGCCACCGGGAGTTGGTGGAATCATTCCAGTCACTCCATATGGCATATTATCCATCATTCCACTGACCACTGCACCATTCCAGCTGGTACCAATTGCCCTTACCTGTCATTCTACCCAGTCATCCTTCATTCAGCCCACTCCAGGCAGCCTCACGTTTGGTAGTGCACCAAATCCCATCACCCTAGCAAATCCTGGCAGCCTTTTTGTGACGCTCTTCTTGGATAATTCTTATGTCCACAGGGTCCATATTTTTGCTCCGAACATGCAGGAGGAGGAGAAATGAGAAGAGAAAGAGAATGCTGTTAGACACATCTTGCTTAGCTATATGAATGATATTAATTCATTTTTCATACAACAGAAAAGACATGGGGTTTCTATTCCTTCTTGGTTACTTCCTCTCACCATCTACAAGAGCTTAATATTTCCACACTACGATGCTTCAGGTTGTCCCCTCAACCCATCTTTCCATTTCCTCTCTGCGGCTTCCTCTCTTTCCCTTCCCCCAATCCTGGACTTTTTAGTATCCCTCTCTCCCCTTCTAAGGCATCTACCATTTAATTGGGTTACTGTCTATTAAGGGCTATTTGCATTTATTTATAGTCCCCTTTTACTTCCAATTGACATTAGTGTTTTCTCTATTGTTCCCAATTAGCATTCCTTGTCATTCGATTTTGTATGTTCCCCAACTGGAGTGAGGTTAAAGTTAATCAAGGACTTCCCTTCAACTAGAGGGCATGGCATTGTGGGAAATGTAGTCTGCAAGAAACATTTTCACCCACAAAATGGCTTCTGATGAACTACATTTCCCCCAGTGTCCAGTGCATTGGTGCATCTGCTCAGAGGACCCAATTCCTTGTGTCAATTGCTTACCTCAGGGAAAAAAGACTTGCTCCTGCTTCCCTTCTCTCTCAGCTACTGAGTCTGCCACCTACTACTGCTGGGCACACCCCTGCACCTCCAGGTAATTTGTGGAGTGAGGGTCAGAAATAGCAATACTGTTGGGAGGGCAATACTCCAGGGTGACCTGGAGAGACCACGGCCTGGGGTAACCAAACAGAAGTGACGCGATGGCGAGACCCGCGGTGAGATCCCCACAATGCAACAGGGTCACGCTAACTCAAACATAGCCGACTGAGGGAAAACGAAGCCAAAGTCAGAGGAGGGCCCCTCCCAGAGAAGGGAACCATGAAGGGAAGGGCCGGTGGGTGAAGCTGTGTGAGTAGTCCTTCCATATAGTGACCGCACAGAAGGCACGTGCACATTGATATCAGAAGCACACTCACACACACGAGGCTGCACATCCGCAATACAAAGGGGAACGGAGCAAGGGGCCGGAGGGAGGCACATACCAGAGGCACGTAGGAAAACCCTGACCGCCAGGGTGCACGGGAGAGGGGGGTCTGGCATGGTCCAACCATCACCAGGAGGAGAGGGGCCTGGGGTACAAGGGCAAGTGGAAGGGGGACCCAGCTAGTCACAAAAGCAAGGAGGCAGCACAGGCACAGTGAAGCAAAGCAGGCATTTATTGGGTTCACAAGGCACAATGGGCCAGCAATAAAGCATACAGCTCCGGGGCGAGAGAATGAATGAGCAGGGACACCACAAGGGGGGCGCGGGCGCTATGAACGAAGGGGGGTGGTTAGGAACCTACAAGGCAGGAGAGCATCCCCATCCCCCCAGACCGTGTCAAACAGGTCCAGGTGCCGAAGTGCTGGGCGCTGGGATGGGGGAGGCCAATCCTGAAGACGTGGGGCTCCCAGCGACCAGTCCACAGGATGCTACTCGAAGGGTCCTGGAGCGGAGGACGCAAAGCCAAGGGGTGAGGGCAAAAGCATAGCGGAACCGGGACAGGGGGGGTCCAGCAGTCCAAAAGATGACAGAACACTCAGGCCCCATGCAGAAGGCAAGCGCAGAGGATGCCCACGGCAGCCAGAAGGGACTGTCGCTCACTTCACACTGCTGCCGGGGCTACCATCGGATGCTGGTAACTGTAAAGTCAACAGGCGCATATAGCGGGGCCATTGCCACAGACCCCGGCAGAAGCCCCGGGCGGCCATGTGGAAGCAGATCAGGTAGAAGGACTTGAAGGGATCCGCACAACTCATTCTGAGTTGCACACCAGAGCGGATGCAAACCTCCGATAGGGCCGCCAGCTCTGGACCAAAGGGCGGAGGCATGCCATAATAAGCAACCAGAGGCCAGGGCAGGTGGGACAGCTCCAGAAGACGGTAGTAGGCAGCCCCGCGGGAGCATGGGTACCCACGCGCACCCTGCACACTGATGAAGTAGGACACGGCCACAGCTGGGCCACCCTCATCCAGGCAGGTCACATATCCCAGGAAGGCACACGCACAGGGTGGAGGCTGTCTCGGCACGACTCCATGCTGCAAGGCCCCCCAGTGTGGATGGTAGGCGTCCCTCAGGAAAGGGGATGAGCCCCAGCTCCTCACAATGCACGCGGCATTCATCACCAGTCACAACATAGCCAAAGCGAAGCATTCCATAACTGAAGCACCGATAGGCATCTGACGGGTGGACAAGGAGCAAAGGCAGCACTGGACGATGGGCAAATGCCACAGATCGCATAGGGCCATGCTCTCACGGGCGCTCCAGGCCCGGACAGAGCTGCCGAGCGGGCTCCCTGACTGAGATGCGGCTGCCATTGATCAGATCACGGAGGGTCTGTGCTGCAGCAGTCGTAGGGGCAACATGGGAAGGGGGGCTGCACAGTCAGACGGGGGACATCAAGGCCAACCGATAACTGCAGCCAGTGAACAATGGGCCCGCTGTGGAGTTAGGCGAAGGAAGTGGGCATCGCACAGCTGCCGGCATCCAAGGCTGGACAGCCCCACGCATACACACATGCCAGATGAAATAGGCACACAATCAAGGCACGCACATAGGTACCCAGAGTACCAGGAACATAAACACCTCACAGTTGGCACCGAACCCCCACAAGTACCACTGTTAGCAGAGCCTCAGGTCAGCGCTGGCACATCACTCAAAGCGCCTGTCCTGTCCCTGGTGCCCTCGTCATATTGGAGACCAGTTCCGTCGACCACACAGTGCATGCACAGCTGATGCTGTGGCTGCCTGCCTGCATTGAATAAAGCAAAGGACACTAAACAGTTGTGCTCCATATTTATTAATGTGCTCCCCCATAACCACATACATACCCCTAACACCCGTGTGCCCGTGTACCCACCATCCCCAATAACCCCCCCAACACACACACCCCGGTACCCCTCCCATGCCCCCCCCCCCCTACCCCTGTCTCTTATACACATCTAGATGTGTATAAGAGACAGTCTGGGGGCCCCACCCCCCGTGGGATGGAGTGTCGCCTACGGCAACAGTCACCTAGGCTGCCCTGCCCCTGGCCCAGTCACATCCCCTGGAGCCCCTTGGCCTGCCCCTCCCCCCGCCTACAGAGCTTGCTGTGGAAACCGATCCCCTCTCGTCGGATGTGGAGGGGGATGTGCTACCAGGTGGATGGGCCAGTGTTTCAGCACCGGCTTCCAGAACAGCGCCCCTGCAACGCCCTGGCCCCCATGCCCTCCCCCCAGCGTTGGCGCTAGCCTTCTGTGCCCCAGGTTGTCTGTGTGCTGGTGGCCATGCTGTGGTGGAATGGGTCCCCGGACCTGCGGTCCCTGGTGCTGTGGTGGAGGAGGGTGTTGCGGCATCGCTGGGCCGAACTGGGTGACAGGTGGGGGTTCGGGGGGCAAATGTCCGGCCACTGGGATGACCCCCAGCGGGGCTGCTGCCAGAATGAAGGCACTCAAGGCCCCAGCTTGCGGGAGGAGGGATGTGCCCTGCTCCATCAAGCGGTCCATCTTTCTGGACAGCTCCTTGGACCAGCGGCCCTGCCGGTCTGAGTGAGCTTGGAGTGCCTCCACCTGCCTATGCATGTCTCTGCGCAGCAGTCGCCTGTCTTTTCTCATTTCGGCTACCAGCGCTCTGTCCCTCCCCTCCACCTGTTGGAGTGCCCTCGTTGTTCCCTCCTCCAGCTGGTTCACAGCCACCAGCACCTCTTCTGTCTGCTGGGTGCTGGTATGGATGAGCTCCTGAGCAAGGTCCTCTCTCCGCTTGTGCGTCCGCGGACTCCGCGCCCGGTGATCCCTCATTCGTTGGACTGGTGGTACAGGTGGTCTGCGGCCTCTGCCCTCCCGTGCTCATGGTGGCTCTGTGGAGCGGGGTAGAGATCAGTCACAAGGGTGCAGAACAGTCGCGCCCCACCCCCCTCCTGTCTAGGTTCTCTGAGCGAATGCTCTGCGCTGCCCTTACGTGCTCCCTCAGTTTCTGTCCCCTCCGACACCGGCTGGTCGTTGGGGCTGGTGTCCGCCCGGTCCCCCGGTCTGCAGGGTGCGAGGGTCAGGGTGACCATCTCCTCCTCCCCTTCAACCTCATCTGTGTCCTCAGGAGCGTGTGCAGATGCCCCTGATGTAGGGGTGGGGGTGCGTCGGGGGCATGTGCTGGAGGTGCTGGGCAACTCATCCCTGCTGGATGTGACTGGCAGCTGGGCCTGGGACTGCACCTGCGGCTTCAAGGGGGGGCATCCTCGGTGGGCCGCTCATCCCGGCCGCCCCCACCTACTGGGCGCAGGGAAATTATGGAGCCCTTTCGGTGGAGCACCTGACTTAGCGCATCCATGAAGGGGGAGGCACCTGTCGCCCGGCCCGAGCGCCAGTTATTGTCTGTTATGTCTTTGAAGCCCATTTTGAGCTCCTTGATCTTTGTCCGGCACTGTGTGGGTGTGCGGTCATATCCTGCCTCCCCCATCTCCATGGCTATCTGGGCGAACACCTGCTCATTTCTGGCATTGACAGCCAGCTCTGCCTTCATTTCCAGTGTTGCCCAGATAGCAATGAGATCATGGGTCTCCTGGAGCCCCCACTGACCCCCCCATTGGTATCGGCGCCAGGGTGCTGGCCCCACTGCTACACCCCTCATCTTCCTCCTCCTGAGCACCCGCCTCCGCAGGCCTCTGGCTCGTTCCAGCCTCTGGGTCTTCCTGGGCACGTGCTCTCTTGCTGGTCCATGTGGGGGCTGCTGGTTATGATCCTGTTGGCTGTTTTCCCTCCCTCCCTCATGTGCCCCTCCTGTCCCCCTCTCCGGCCCACCCGTCCCCTGATGCTCCCCTTACCCTCTTCCTGGGAGGCCCTGCGGGCTGTTTGGTTTCCCCTGCTGGTCCGGATTCATCATCCTGCTCTTGCAGTTGCTGCTGCTGCTGCTGTGCCTCCTCCTCCTCGCCCTCTCTCTCCATCCTCCGCTCCGTATCCGCCACCCTCCTCTCCATCTCCTACACCACCACATTCACCTGCTGCTTCCTGCCCTTTAAATCTCCCTCCGTGTTCCGCTTGTTGTAGGTTGCCTAGCAATGACACTGCGTGCTGCACCACGGCCCGTGTTCATTTCCGGTCACCATGGCTGGGGGTTTCCCTTCAGAAGTTACATTTCATTCAACCCTGCTGTGGTGAATATTCATCACACTTCTGGCCCTCCTCCCGCCCCGACCTCACGAAGCATGGCTAGATTCACCCCGGGCCGCATTTGACTGTGATGAACATCTGGATGCAAGCAAACAGACATGCATGGGTGTTTTCAGACATTACGGGCGGGCGGTTCACCACAGTGAATCCCCAGTGGGGGCGAACAAAACAACCACAGCCCGGGGTGAAAAAAAGCCCCAAACAGATGTGACGGGACCGGGACCATGGGCTGGAATCGGGCCAACTCATCACAGACCGGGGCAGCACAACAGACGTGACGCCGATCCCCAGTCGTGGCCAAAACTCCCAGAAGACACCGGGCAGAGGGAGGACACGGACATGGCCACCTGAGGGCAAATGAAGCCAAAAGGCACAAAAGGGAACGCCCACACAAGGGAAATGGGAAGGGAGGGGGGAAGAGGGAGAACAGGCTGACAGGTACCACACACGGAACGCACACAGACAGCGAGCACGCAGCGGAACACACTGCACAACCACATGCCCGGCACATACACACACACACACACACACACACACACACACACACACACACACAAGGGAAAGGTCGGGAAGGGGGGCGAGGGTGCCTGGAAAAGGTCACAAGGAACAACGGGAGCAGGGGCAGGGATGAGGGGGGCACCGCAAAGGGGCAGGGCAGGGCACAGGTGGCAGAAACCCCCCCCCCCC
>QEPC01011113.1:2170103-2189648 GCA_003113815.1 Sphenodon punctatus | reverse complement strand
GGAGCTCCTCACACCCTGGCTGGAGTGGCAGCACACCTCCATGCGGGACCCCATCCCCATGGTCCAGCGGGTGGCCATTGGGGTCTGGGCCCTCGCAACGCCCGACTCTTGTCGGTCCGTGTCCCAGCACTTCGGGGTGGGGCTCAGCACAGTCACCTGCATCCCGCGGGATGTGTGCGAGGCAGTGGAGGGCGTGCTCTTGGACCAAATGATCCATCCCATGGACCAGTGCGCCATGATGGCGGGCTTCGCGGCCAGAGGCTTCCCCAACTGCATTGGAGCCGTGGACGGAACCCACATCGAGATCCTCCTCCCGGCCTCCGGGGAGGCCCTGGAGTATGTGAACCGGCACGGTTACTACTCCCTGCACCTGCAGGGGGTGGTGGACCACCATGGCTGGTTCATAGACATCTACACGGGCAACTCCGGTTGCAGTCACGATGCCAGGATCATGACCATCTCTCCCTTCTATGCCTGGATGTTCCAGGGGGACTTCGCGGACATGGGCATGAGCTGGATCGAGGGGGTCCCGATGCCCCCCTGTATCCTGGGGGACCCTGCCTACCCCCTCACCTGGTGGCTGATGAAGGTCTTCCCTGTGCCGAGGACCCCCGTGGAGATGTTATACAATACCCGCCTGTGTTCCAGCCAGGCCGTGGTGGAGCGTGCCTTCGGGGCCCTCAAGCAGTGCTGGAGAAGTGTTGCAGGATGCCTGGATTACACCGTTACGACCTCGGCCCTGGTGATAGGTGCCTGCTGTGTGCTCCATGTCTGCGAAACAGAGGGGGTGGCCCTGGAGTACCCCGAGCCCCACCGGCCCCCTGGTCCCGTGCCCCTGTATGTGAACGCAGAGAAACCCAGGGAGTACCATTACCCCAAACGGATCCGGAATGCCCTGGCGAGCCATTTTTCCCGGGGGGGACCAGTTGTGAGGGTTCCCCCCCGGGGGGGCCCACCTCCGGTTCCTTGGGCATGCCCCTGCACAGGTGGGCCCAAAAGCCTGCTCCCCCAAAAACTGGAGCGTGAGCAACACTACCGACTGCAACCTTTATTCCCCATACAGTGCACACAATCACCCGGTCCCACCAGTCCTCCATCGCCCTGTCCCCTTCAGTGACCCCCCATCACGTTGCCCTCCCCCCCTTCCCACCATCCCTCCTTGCTTCCTAGGTCATCCCCGTGAGTGCCTGCTGGGGCCATTGGAGCTCTACGAGCTCTCCTCTCCCCCCACTGTCTGTGTCCCCTGCATTGTCCTGGGTCGGCTCCTGGTCTGGCGGGGGTGGGGTGGGGAGAGGGTGTCTGGGGCCCTGGCCATCCCCCGGGGGGGCTGCACCCTCTGGAGCACAGGGGGCATCAGGAGGCGCATACGTGGGCCCTGAGGGTGTGGGGGCGGTTGGGGCACCTGGGCGGGGGCCGGGGGCACCGAGGGTCCCAGCATTTGGACCTGGGCAGGCAGGGTGCCCGGGGGTGCACCTGCCAGCACATAGGCACACATCGTGCTGGCGTGCAGGAGCAGGGAGGTTCCAATGTCGTGGGAGTGGTCCATTTTGGCCGAGTGCTCCCGCACCATGGCTTGGATGTCCTGCCTGAGGCCCCCGAGCAGCTCCTCCTGCCTGCTGTGCTCCCTGCACTCCTGGTGCTGCTCCAGGCGCACCTTGGCCTGGAGCCTCTTGTCCCTCTCCTCAGCCGGCTCCAGGGACCGCTCGATGGCCGCCTCCATACGGGCCACGGCCTCGATCATCCGCTCCCCCTGTTTCTCCACTTTCTGCATGATGTCCTGTGCCTGTTCCTCCCTCTTCCTGCGGACCCATGCCTGGTACTCCCGCATGCACTGCGCTGGGGCCACAGGCCATGGGGACGCCGGGTGCCGGGGTTGCCCTGTGGGAATGAGAGGGTGGGTCCGTGCCTGCCCCTGCCCTCTGGCCAGGATGGGGCATGGGCCCCTCGGGCTCCTGGGCACCTCTCCTGGGGCCCCCCCACCCCCTGACCCTGGCCCCTCCCATCCCCTCCCTCCACCCCGGGGTGCGCGCCCTCCCTCCCGCCCGCCTCACCTGGATCCTGCACCTGCTGGCTGGGCTCCTCGGCAGCTGCCTGCTCCATCTCCTGGGTCCGTTCCCAGGGTGTTCCGTGTCCTGCGGGTGAGGGGGGGCTGTGGGTGTTGGGGTGGGCATTGTGGGGACCTGCGAGTGGGCCCCCTTCTGCCTCACCACTGGGGGCTCAGGGGCAGCCCAGGGCGGCCCCTGCCCTCTCCGCGCGGCGCCCCTTGCCTTTGCCCACCGGGTCGTGGTCCCTCCCCTCTCTGGGATGGGCGCTTACCTTCTATATCCATCTTGGAGCCCTCGGAGGCTGGCCCCTCAATGTGGGAGTGCTCCCCCAGGGACCACTGGCTGAGGGTGGTGACAATGCCGTCCTTGGACTCCGCTGGGCCAGCCTGGGGTTGGGTGCTCTCAGGGCTGCTGCCGGGGGGGGCTGGAGGTGCCGGCGGCTGCAGGGCCCTCTTCCTCGGGGTCCGGGGCCCTGGAGGTCATGTCTACCGGGCGGGCGGCATGGGGAGGGGGTACCTCGGCCCGCTCCCTGCCCTGGACCACAGCGCTGCCCACGAGCCGTGGGGCAACTATGGACCCCTTCATATGGAGGATGCGGTCCAGGGCTTCATAGAAGGGGGCGGTCTGTGCCCCATGTCCGGACCGCCTATTGTTGTTGCAGATGGCCTTGTACCCCCTCTTGAGTTCCTTGGCCTTTGAGCGGCACTGGACCACTGTGCGCTCATGCCCGGCCACCTCCATGTCCCGTACAATGTCTTTGTAGACATGCTTGTTCCACGGGTTTAGTGCGAGCTCAAGCTGGTATTCAAGGGTCCCCCATATCATGATGAAGTCCCTGGTCTCCTGGAGGCCCCACTGGTCCCCTCGGTGGTACGCCTTCCTCCAGCATCCCCACTACGGGTAATCCTCCTCCTCCTCCTCCTCCTCCTCCTCCTCCTCCGGGCGTGCCTCCGCCTGCGCAGGGCCGGTGTCCTCTGGGGGCTCACCCGCCCGGGCCGTTTTCCAGGTCTGTGGGGACAGTAGGTGGGGAGTGGTGGGTCAGAAGCTGGTGGGGCCCCCTCGCGGGGATCCCCTGCCCCCCGCCTCCCTCCCGGTCTCCTGGCCGTGCCCCGCCCGCCCACCCCCAGGGGCTCCCTGTGCCCCCTGTTCCCCTCCCCTTGTTCCCCTTACCCGTTTCCTGTGTGCCTCCTCCAGCCCCGTTCCGGCTGCTGTCCCCGGGGTGTCGCATCCTGCATGGTGCTCCTGGTGTTGTCCCCGGCCTGGCTCCCTGGTCGCCTGGACCCCCGTGCCCCCCTCCTCCGCCTGTGCTCCCTGCACCTCCATCGGTGCCCACGCCTCCTCCTCCGCCCCTCCTCCTCCACCACCATCGCTTTCTTTCCCTCCGCTCTCTTCTGCCTCCCTCCTCGTTCCATCCCACCACGCTTGCCTGCTGCAGATTTCCCTTTAAATCTCCCTCCGGTGGTTGTGTTTTTGCTGGTTGCCCGGCAGCGACGCTGCATGCATTGTCCATGGCTGGGGCTCATTTCCTTTGGTTCCGCCCGGGTATTGGCGTCCAGACGTTACTTTTCATTGCTTCCCGGTGGGGGTCTGTTTGACCACGCTTCCCGGGATATTCCCCCGGCTAGCCCAGGAAGCATGGTTGAAATTGACCCCATGTGGATATTGAGCGTGATGAACATCTGGCGCGCGCCGAACAGACGTTCAGGGCTCTTTGGCCCCGCTGCGGGATTGAGCGTGGTTCACTGTGGTTGAGCGTGATCTCGTAATGTCTGAAAACACCCCATGGCTCTTTCACCCCCCCCCCCGTGTTTGACTGAGGTTGACTGTGGTGAATCCTGAAAACATAACGTCTGAAATCACCCTGAGAATCTATGGCTCCAGGTACTTTATCTAGTCAGTTTGGCATTCTGGCTTGGAATTACAAATGGCATGGGCCCGATCTACACGATCCTACATCCATAAGACATTAGGGGTGTGCATGTTGTTTTCATTCTTGAAATAACGACAAAGACAAAAAATAACAAAGCCAATAACAAAAACGAAAGTCATTGCTGCCTAGCAGTCTTGCAGGTATTTTTTGGATGGAAATGTGGTGAGGGGAGGAGGGAGCAGACATCTCGGAGCCTGAAACAGTGTTGACTGTTGAACTCTTGAACTCGGACAGTGATGGAAGGGGAAGGACTTGATGGATGTAATCGCTGGCCAATGAACAGCGCAAGCAGGTCCCAGGCAGTTGAATTGCACTCTGCAATTGCTCATACCTCCTGCCTCCCAGAACCAATCAGGGGAGCTCTGGGGGAGGGCACTGCAACCCTTTATACTGCAGGACTAGGCTGCTTGACTCTGGTTCTGTATTAGCTATTGCTCTGTCAGGGTGCATTTGCAGAATCTGCTGGTGCTTATACTAAAAATCCTCCCATATATATCCCTACCACCTTATGTTTCCAATCCTTATTCCTTATCCTTACATTTGACCTTTTTCCTTCCCCCATCTGTCTCCCCCTGTCCATATATTATATAGATATAAATATTAGTTGTATATATATATATATATATATATATATATATATATATAGAGAGAGAGAGAGAGAGAGAGAGAGAGAGAAATATTAAATATTTATATACAAGCCTGTTTTATTATATATATTAGGATTATAGGATAGGAATATTTTGTATTATACATAGGCTAGGTTTATCTTAGATTATTTATATAATAACTAGATATTGTGTGTATACCAATACCGATACCAAAAACAAAATCTTCATTTGAAATCGTTACTGATACCGATACCAACAACAATGGGCATTTTTACACACATGTTAAAGTTCCGGATTTTTCAGTCTTCTGAGTTCACAAGTCCACAAGTAAGTTCCGTATTCATTTTTCACACACACACTGCTCTGAGGCAGTTCCTGGATGCATTCTTCACACAAACACTGCCCTGAGGCAGCCTAAAGTAACCACAGGTGTAGATGTGACAGGCTGCCATGGAAACCAAGTGATCACAGCTGCCTTGAGTCAAGCAGTTTACCAGTAGAACTCTTTCACACAAAAGTTCTGGGAGATGTTATATGCAGAAGTTCAAAGATCCGGATGTTTAAGATCCGAGTCAGTGATTTAGCCTGAAAGCTAACATTGATTGGTGGAATAGGGCCCTGGCTGCCTTATTTACCATTATCAATAGTACAGGGGAAATTTCAAAGAATTGGCAGCAGAGCATAATAGTACCCACTTTAAAAAAAGAGAATCCAAAAGAACCAGCAAACTACCACCCCATTAGTCTTTTATGCGTGGTATGGAAGCTCTTTGCCAAATACTTACTTACCCGTGTACATGTGTGGATTAATGATAGGAACCTTATAGGGCAAGAGCAAGTGGGTTTCAAAAAGGGCGTGGCAACAATAGATCACATATTTGTTCTGGAACAACTTGTATCCAAATATGTTCATTATAGATCTAAATCTCACCTATATATTTGTTTCATTGACTTAAGAACAGCCTTTGATACTATTAACAGGGAACGCTTATGGGCAAAGTTAGTGAAGTATCAGATAGACCAAAGGCTGTAAATTTTGATTCAAGCCTTACATACAAGTAATACGTTACAAATTAGGACTTCCAGAAAGGGTAATTTAATGCAGTCTATTAATGTTTATAATGGTGTTAGACAGGGTTGCATCTTAACACTCACTCTGTTTAATCTCTACCTAAATGATCTGAAAGAAGTCTTGGATAGTCCTGCCTATCATCCAGTTCAGATCGGCAATCAAGAGTGTTTCTGCTTTGCTTTACATGGATGAGACAGCTCTTTTAGTTCATACCCAAGTCGGTCTGCGTAGATTAATGGAAACATTTTCCCTGTATTGCAAGGAGCATTTGTTACAAATTATTTTTGTTTAAAAAAAAAGGTACTAGTGATTGGCAGTGCTTTGGGTCAACACAAATGGTTCCTGGATAGGAACCTTATTGAGCAAGTACGATGTTTTAAGTACTTGGGTATCATTGTGTCTGCTACCCCTTCTTGGGGATCTCATTATCATTCTGTTAGGACAGCAGTCAGAGCCACGGGCAAAGGTATCTTGTTATTTTACTGGATTAAAAGGTAGCAGGAAGTTTGCTCCCGCTTTTAAACTCTATAAAGTCAAGTTTGTAGCCCAGTTATTGTATGGGGTGTAGATTTGGGGACTGGACTTCTTGGATATCCTTGAATATGAACAAAATAGAGTTTTGCAGAACCTGCTACATGCCCCAAGGTGCTCTCCAGTAGTACTTCTGAGGGTAGGGGCGGGAGTGCATCGGATAGCGATGTTGGCTAAACTTGCTATACTAAAATTTTGCCTTCATTGCACCTAATGCCTTCTAATTCTTTGGCTGTTCTAGCTGCCAAATCAATTAATGGGAGATGGTCAGAGAAGGTGCTAAATATTTTGCACTCCTTTGGTTTCTCGGCCTGTTACATTTTGGCTTTCTCTTTTGTTAGGGCCTGGGCGGAGGTAAAACTCAGGGTCAAGGACCAGGAAATTCAACTCACAAGAGGGCTGATCTCCAGTCAAGGGTTATTGCAATTATACAAAGCCCTCCCTATTCTAGGAGAGGGAGCTGCATATTTGGTCAACCCAGAGATGGACCATTCCAGGGTGGCCTTTACTTTGGGAAGGCTAAATGTCTTTCCCTCTGCTTATACCTCGGGAAGGATGAAAGGGATTCCACGAAATGAAAGAAATTGTGGATATTGCAAAAAGAAGTATAGTAAGGTATCTTTGGAGACTTTGTTTCATCTCCTAATTGAGTGCCTGTCACGCCCCGGTTCCGCGGCGTGCCTCGGCGGCGGGGGCGGCAGAGGAATTCAGGGGGTGCTCGGGGAGCGCCGGCAGCAGACCCTTCTGTCCAGGGACAGGGATCACCTTTGGGGAGGTGGGACGCATCTCCAGCGTTGTCCGGTGCTCCGCCCCCTCCGCAGAGGGGAACAACTGACAGGGGATTCCCTACCCCGCCCCGCCGCAGTGCGCGCCTTGCGGCGGAGCGTGCTCGGCGTGGGGGGCGGGGCCCTAATTAGCCTCCAAGGGCTAACACATGAGTTTGCTGGGAGTATAAAGTTGCCGGCGGGACAGTGCCTCCCCGCCGGTAATCGAGAGAGAGACTGGCCCCTTACTTCTTGAGAGCTAAGTGATTGTTATTGATTGGTTTGTTGCCTGTGTCCCTTGCTTTGCTACCCCTGCCTGTTTCCCTCCCCCATTTCCCTCTAGGAGTGTTAGGAGAATCGCAGTGTGTGTAAGAAATGAAGTATTCCCCTTGTCTACCCTCCAACCTGTGGGTTCCTAGGGGGGTGAGTTGTTGTCTGTGCCTCCCCTTCCCTAACCCCTTCCACCCCTCTCCTTAGTACGAACGAGTCCTTGTCCTTCCTCCTTGTCCCCTTGTTCCTTATCCCTGTTGTTCCTTGCGCCTGATTCACTCCCTGGACCTACTCCCTATTTCCCTTTCACATAACCTCCTGCACTGTGCTTCACTAGGTGCCCGGGGGCGAGTGATTGTTAAGAGTGAGGTTCTTTTCTTCCCTGGCTCACCTTCCCTTTTCCGTCTCCGAGTGGCCCCTTCTCTCCGCCCCTATGATGATATGGGTTGCCGTCTATTGACGTAGGAAAGCCCACCCAACAACCTGAGGGGATTACTTGTAACCCAGCTTGTCCTCGGAGAGAAGGACACCAACAGTTCCTTGGGTTTGGACAACCTATCTATCCTCTTCCCCCCCCCTTCCTAACAGTGCCCGGCATACAGAGTTTGGAGAGACAAGTTTATCATTCCCTTGTTGAGGAAAGGTGGACTTTGTCCTCCTGATAAGGTGGAGGCATTTCTTTTGGGGGACCAGGACAAAAATATTCAAGATATGGTATCCAAGTTTCTTAATCTGGCCCTAAAATTGAAACTGGCTAACCCTGTTTTTTGTTTTTTTAAAGGCCTCAGGAAGCCAGCATATTAAGCCCATTATCTTGCTAGTTTATTATACATTGTTCAAATGTTTTATTTGGTTTACATGGGGATAGGATACATGAGCAATATGCTCCTCTTATGGTTTTTATGGTTATAATGAATCCATTTTATTATGTTTTATAATTTATATTTCATATTTATAGAATTATTTATGGTATTTTACGATGGCTTTGGCTATGTAATAAAGGATTGATTGATTGATTGATTGACACACAGAAAGTTCAGGATGTAACAGCAAACATCCAGGAGAAATGTTGTGTAAAAACACTCAATGAAAAAAATGACATGTTATTATTAACAAAAATGAAAACAACACATTTTAATAACGAAAAATGACATGGGGCCCTGGTGTACATCCCTATAAGACATTGAAAAGTGTTCTTCCACATTAATATTCAAGTGAGTATTGCCATAACGTTGGTCAACCTTTCATCAGGTGTAACAGAGAAGTAATGTTCAATAGATTCAAACTGTGATGGTCAGCTTGTGGGAGAAAGAGCACCAAAAGAGGACTTTCCGGTTTGGGGCCTGAAAATGTTTTTGAAAGCAGCAATGTGTTTATTTCAATAACACATTTCTAAATAACCCCAAACCAGATACACATTTTAAACTCTTCCCTTATTTCAAATGTCATGGTAAGGCATTTACTCATCACAGTGCAAATAACCAGAGATATTAATTGCTCACAATTACTGCTGAGGCTTATGCCTATTTTGTAACATTGCGACTATAAAGCTACCCATTGTCATCATTCATCTAGATTGTGAGGAGAAGTTTAAGTGTAGTCCATATATCCCTCCAGGCACATTGTGGCTTTTAAATGTTAATTATTTGGTGACTAACTTTTTGAAAAAATTAAGGGGCAAAAAACATGCGAATGCAGACACTTAATTTCCTAAATGTTCTGTTTAATATGTCCTTATATCTTGTGACTTTCTCTAGTCTGGGACACCTTCTTGACTAGTTGAATGGGGTTGATTGGACACATTTTTCTTCTACCTTTTTGAAGGGCATCTCCTGCCTTGTTGGAGACAATTTGTTTCAGTTTGAAAATGTTAACTATATGTACAGAATCATTACTGGATATGCAAGTCAGCCATCTTTCTTTTTTATGAGTCTTTATGCTTCTCTTGCCTTGCAGGAGATTGTTATTTCATTATGACAAGGAAACATTTCAGAATGCTGAGGAAACATATTTGTTTGAAGTGGGCTTTTTCCCTTACAACCCCCCATGTTTTGTTTGTTTCTTGATTTTTCCATTCCACCTCCTCCTCTGTCCATTTCTACCTCTATTCTTTCATGGCATAAAGTATTAGAAAACAAGAACAATTCAGGAAAACTTCATTATGTTGCTTAATCAAATGTTGCACTAAAAAAGGAGAGGTTGTCAGGAGGATGGAGTAAGTTCTATCAGAAAGAAGGTGAAACCCATTTACAGCTTCCAAGGAGCAGACTGCAACACAGGGCATCTTTAGACATAACAAAGATTGGGTGTCAAACCCCCTAAGCACATGTTTGGACATTGTGTGTAAGCACCATAACAATCTCAACACCAATTTGGCCACCTGTTCCACATGCAAAGTGAACACCATTGCATCACAAGGACAATTTACATGTTCTGGCTGAACACATGGCCAACATTGTGTCTAATGACATTGCATGGCATGTTAGCAGGTACAACACAGGGAATGAGGTGGCCAACTGGCCGTGCTTGTGTGATGAGATTGAATGGCGAACAAAACACCAATTTGCCCCCAGATGGGCTGTGTGTCTAAACAGCACCTCATGGTGAACACAGGGCCAAACCGGTGTTTGTATCAAGGTCAAAAAACACATCCAGACATCTGTTGACATTATGTCTAAAGACACCCTGTGTGTTCTTTGCTTTGTGGTTTGTTTTTTGTATTCAATTTTGTGCCAAACCCACAGCAACAGGCAAACATGGAACCCTACCCCTCTAAATGGACCCATGAGCCCCGGCCAAAAATGATCCCACCCGGATTATAGATGCTGTTGGACCAAATGGCCAGAGTGTCCCATTGACATGGTTGCCAGAGCTGGGCTTCTGGGAGGGGAGTGGGGTAGTGAGCGGAAGGATCAGGCTGGGAGGGGGTGGGAGATAAGATGAGGCTTTACTGGGGCAGAAGGAAGGCATATTTGCTGATTGTGTACTAGGTTGTGTACTCCATTGACCCATGGACCAGACTGTCTGTCGGAATGCAGCTAAATCCGTGGGTTCATGCAGCTCCTGTTTTGGTTACTTATGTGCCTACTTCACAGGTCCAGTCTGCTCACTGTCCATGTAAAAACACACACTGGCCGTTTTTAGACGGATACACCTGGGTGTGAATCCATGTGCATCACTACACACTTATAGTGCGTGGAGGACCTTAAGACAGAGACAGATGGGAGTACAACCATCATGGACCCGGGCCCACACCCACACATCACCCATTCATGTCCCTGCATGGAGTGACTGGGAAAAAACCGAGTTGCCCTGTGCAGGGGCATGGGTGGGCAGTATGTGGGTTTCAGAAGTGGCCAGATGGATGATGATGGCGGCCAGATCGGAATCTTCTCACCAGATATAATCAGTGAAAAACACTCCTGGACACAGCCACAACTTGACAAACCAGGTGCAGTTCCAAGAGCACCCCAAGGCTGAAAACCTGAGAGACCAAGGTAAGATGGACCCCATCAATAAGAGGGGTTCCCACATCCCTCAGGTCACACAGCCAGCCAGCCAGCCAGCCAATCACTTCAGTCTTGTCAGTTCCTGCGAAATTATTGCTAGAATCAATTTGTTTCTCGTTTCAGCACTATAGTATATTTAAATCCTAAAGCACTCTGATACACTTAATGAATCTACCAGTATACTAGCAGTGCTAGTATACTAATAGTAATGCCAGTATAATTCTAGCAGTGCTAGTATACCAGCAATCTGATATAATCAATGATATACTAAATCATCCTCTAAACACACACCCTATTTGGGTGAAATTAGAATAATTGTCTTATGTTCAGCTTTCCCAAAATGGTTACACTGCTCAACATTACAATGCAGCAGCAGAGAAACAGCACCTCCCCCTCCCCCCCGAAGATTGCATTTTCTGAAGAGCACTACAATAGTAGTAAAAACAGAAATCAAATTTGTTGCACAAGCAAAAAACAAAGGAAATGTGTCAACACAAAACCTCCCATTTATGTGAACAGTTAAGGCTCGCACAAATTTCCAAACCCCTCAAAACACCATTACAATGTATACTCTCATCCAAAACCACCTCCCAATCCAAACACAGGGGGTAAACATCAGTTTCAAAGCTAAAAAACTTCCAGCAAAACATAAAAGAACAATTGTACCAAAACCCAAAAAAGCATAGAAATTGGAGGTTAAGACTCACCACACGTATACCATGACAACCACTGTGAGCTGGAAACACAACAGTTAGCATGAACACCAAACAAACAATCACACATGATTGAAAGGGTGCATGTACATTCTGCATAGTGTGTACACATGTCTTGTGCCTGCACACACTGTAGATTAGACCAAATCTGCAAATACCTGTTTTGGATGTGTTATGTTTTTTGTGGTGCTTTTCTTTTTTCTGTTTCTCAGTCAGTATTTGTTAGAGTTGAGACAACAACTCAGACCTATTGTTATGCATTCACTGCATGCAATACATACACAATTAAGTTTTTGTACTTGTACTTTTATCCTAGTGCATTGGGCACAGGTTTAGGATTGTGCCCTAGCCCTATGTTCATTTGTAAATTATAATACAGGCAATTAAAAAAAATGAAAATAAATAAAGTTGCTCTCCTTAAAAAAAATGTGCATGTCTTGGTATAGAGAAGCTAACAATTTCATTTCCATTTCCATTAAGAGTACTTATTCTAATTTCCCCAAACACCTGTTATGTGAGGTGGCAAAGTCCACAGCCTATATGCCCCTTGCAGAGCTCCTAATAGAAGAATAGAGAGCAGTAAAATGAATGTGAAGATCTGAAGGTTACATAGACCAATTCCAACTTTGGAAATTAGAGTGGCAGATGCTTTTCCCATAATCCGTGGCAGAACTGTAATGCTGTCTTGTCACTCCTTTTGCTTTTCTTTCCATGCAATCCTTTCCATGCATTTGACTGCATGACTTACTCCAAATATAACTATAAACTAAATCATTATCTTCCAAACTGACACTGCTTCTAAACGAGGCGCTGAAAAGCACCTCCTGAGTCCTGAATTGAGAGAAAAGTTGTGCAGGGAATGTTTACATGCTCCCCGCACTACCGGAAGTGACATGCTCCCTGTTGGCGGCAATGGCAGCAGCTGGAGATGCAGTGCTTTGAAGAGGCGTGTTTTGAAAGCCTGAAAAGCCTGAAAGGCCTGTAAAGTGAGGCTTTCAGAACGTGCCTCTTCAAAGCACCGCATCTCCAGCAGCCGCCGCTGCCGCCAACACTCCCTGTGTGGCTTTTCTCTCAATGCGGGGCTCAGGAGGTGCTTTTCAGTGCCTCAAAAGCGGTGTGAAATCCATATATTTCAAGCCAGTGACAGCATATTGCTTTGCATACCTGTGCTTTCTATCTGTTTTCCTCTCAGAGTAGCTGCCTGTCCTAGTAATTACAAATAATTAGAGCAATCCCTATTGAAATACTCTCAATTTTGTGCTACACTGCTTACCTTGATTATGTTAATCTGCTATGGGACACTCCCTTTAGAAGGAATGAGGCTTTAACTTCAGCCATTTCTACTGCACATGAGCAACTCCAGTTAAGAATTTGATCTAGCATCAGAGTCATGGTCAAAATCACAGGTTATTTCCGATGCTATACTTTAATTGAATATTGATGCTGTCTGCATTAGTAGATGCATGCTCTAATGGTAGTGGCTTCAAAACCTTTAAATTAGGGCATCTGACTATATGGTAGTTTAAAGATAATATAATAGAAATAACAAAAAATCATTGTATTTGATTGTCTTAATAATGAGGTTTTTATGGCAATTTTCATGATACTAATATATTTGTTCTTTCCTAGATTGTGCTATTACAGGGGAATGGCTTGTCACTATATATAAATAATTTGTTTGTATCATTCATGGGGATAACATGTTTTCTTTTTGCTTTTTTATTAATTGAAATAAAATTTAATGTTGACATTTATAGCCCAAATGGTTGCAAATATACATAAAAACATCCAACCTCCAACTTTTACAAAGGGAGATATAAAGTGAAAATTTACTAGTTCATTGTGGATTTAGTCTGCAAACATTTCTGTAGGGGGTTACAAATCATCTGTTAGGAGGGAAAATGTAAAAATAGTTACTTGTACTCAGTAGGTAAGTTGTAAGTTCTTCTGTATTCTACTAGGCGTAGTTATGTGAAGTAGTCTAAGCAAATCTGAATCCTGACATGTCATAAATGACCAGAGCATCATTTTAGAAAAAGCAGTTGTCTTTTCCTGTTTTTAAAACTTCTGGCTAATGTAAGGGCTTTATTTTTATGATAAAAATTGTTAATTTTAGCACATTCTAAAAATAGATACTTCACAATTAAACATAACACTTAGCAAAAGGGAAAGGTAGCTATTTCACATTTAAAATATGTATTTGTTGCTCCACAAAGAGGCAAGACAAAGCAAACAAAATAAAAATAGACAGTAACCCTTTATTAATCAAATCAGAAAAGCCAATTATAGTAGCCACTTATGTAACCATCTAATGCTTCCTTTGTCACTTCCAGTCATCATGTTGGCTGGTAGGGTGCTTTCTGACATGATGACTCTTGCCGCCATCACAGAGTGCTCTTGGCAGTGGAGGGAGCCATCATTCCAGCCAGAAGTTGGCCTGGCCACCAAACAAATGTTATGGCAGCTGAGGTGGGGAGATGCAGAGACATGCATCTGTACATCCCCACTCACATGCCATGTGGAGAGACCCTCCCGCCCAATAGACCGCCATGGTGACCTATGACGTCTGCCATGGCTGCCCAGAAGTGCCACCACTGAAGACCCGAGTAAGTACAATGACCCTTCACCCATGATGGCCCACTTTAAACCTGGTTAGGTAGCCCTTATCTGGTCAGTGGTGGCAATTAGCCCAGGCTGTGACTTGAGGCTGGTCCCAAACAGGTAATGGCTTGGACTAACATCTGGTGGGTACATTCAATCATGAGGGTGGGCCACAGTCCCATGTATGGTAAAGCATCCCAAGTATGGTTCCACAGCTCACCATCGCATCTGAAAACACCTGTAGAGACACTGTATCCATGACCTGGGAAATCATAGTATCCTTGTACTCAGCACTGGTCAGACCTCGCTTGGAGTACCGTGTTCAGTTTTGAGTTCCACATTTCAAGAAAGGTGTTGGCAAACTGGAAAGGATACAGAGTAGAAAACTGAATATTGTCAAGAGTCAATACCATACAAGGAAGGTCTGATGGAAGTGGGACGATTTAGCCTAGAGAAAAGATTAAGGGGATGGGGCATGTTGACAATTTTTTTTAAATGTAAAGGATCCCATTTTTTAAAAAAAGGTCTTCACTGCTACTAAGGACAGGGCAAGAAGGAATGGTTTTGTAATACATTTGTAATGTAGGTTTCAATTAAATATTAGGGGGGAATGTCCAAACTATAAGAACAATTCAATCTACCAAGGGAGATTATGGAATTTCCTTCTCTACAGGGTTTGAAGACTGAGTGGCAATCTTTCAGGGATGCTTTAAGTACAGGATATTCTGCTCAGAGAAAGAGGTTCAACTTAGATGAACCCTTCCAACTCTCCAATTCTATTGAATTCATATCAGATTAATCACTACAAACTTTCATTTACCTTGGAATAGGTTTTCAATTTGACGCACAGTTGTTTACAGTTGGATTGCCAGTTACGAAGTTACCATTTATTCACCTCAGGACTGAACAATCTTGTGCATGTGGTTCTAATCCAAATACTTTCCTGCATATGCATAATTTTGACTATTGTGCATGCACAGAAAAGTATTTTGATTAGTGTGCAAGCAGAAGATTGTGCAGTACTGGAGTGAGGAGACAGTGCATCCTTTCTTAATGGATATGTGTAGTTCTGAAGTGGTAAAAAAAAAAAAAGATTGATGGCATATTTGCATGTACTTTTCCATATCTGTTGATTATCTCTACTGATAGGAAAAGAGTAAAGAATGATCAATTCCAACCAGAGGACAGAACTCTGGGGGGTGGGGAAAGGAGAGGAACATTTACATTTTGTCTAGAACACCAATATTGCTAGGGTAAGCCCTGTTTAAATACGACTGAATCCTTTATTGCTAACAATTCAATTTGACTTTGGCCAGTGCAACTGAATAAATATATGAAACATTTAGTACCTTCTGATTTGGAGGATCATTTGCTCCAATGATAAAAGATGAAAGAAACCGGCTAAGTAAAATACTATTGCTGTTGCTTAGTTTAATATTATCATTCTTATTAATGCCACAGCATCCAGGAGGGTCAAGCAATAGTATAATTATATTAAAATGGTTTTGATTTGCCTGTTCCCAGAAGTCTACTGTAATCTGTGAGCCTTACTAGCCTACCTTGCATGAAAAATGGGTGGAGAATCAAAATATTCCCCAAACCCATTAGACCTTTTGAACATTATTATTGTCGCTCACCATCTGCTTTGTCATATTTCTTCTCCATTCTTTTGGGTATTCTGCATGATATCACTGAACAGATGGGTAGAAAACTGGAACACAAACTTCTAAATGGCTAACAAATTCAGATGGAATGTAAGGCCCAAGTAGAAGGGATTCTGTTGTTGACAACAGGTGATAATAGACGCAATGTTGGACTGCTGTGGTCCGCTATTGCCTGCTTGGGCTGGAGACTCACCGTCATGTCAGTTTCCAGGCTGCCAGATGTGGGCACAGGCCGACATTCTGGACCAAGGGCCATCCAGGTGGCCAAAGTGGACCATCGACCAACGTGGGCCAGTGCATCTATTTTTGGCCCCATCCCCAGTGAGAATCGGAGCCACCATGACTGGCCACCATGGCTTCCTGTGATTGGCAGCCATGGCTGTCCCTAATGGCAAGGAGTGGGATACTGGGGCACACCAGGGGTGGAGCCATGTGGCTGCACGTTTGTTCTGTTCTCCTGCCAGCGGTGCAGCACCGGGGGGGGGGTTGCCAGCCCGTTGGGGTGCTCATGTTTTGAGTGCCCTGATTGGTTCCAACGGTGGTGGCCACCATCTTCTACACACATACCCACATGGGGGAAGAGCCATAACGGCTGCACATCTACGTTCAACCACTGTTGCAGTTACATTGTTTCCAACCCAACTGTCTCATAAATCAGGAGACAAACTCACATTTGCTATATAAATTCTGAGTTGCTAATAATAATATTTAGTATATTATTTAGTAGTAGTAGCAGAGCATGCTGATCTGATGCTGTTTGCCTGGACAACAATGCTGAGCTCTGTGTTAGATTCATGTCCCTCCGGCAGCGGCAGCACAGTAGCATGGGTGGTGGCATCACTGGGAAGAGAGGCTGCTCCACTCACTGTGCCTCCCTCCTTCCTCGCTTCCTTCTCCCAGAGGCCAGGAAGGATGTCAAAGTTGCTGATCTGGCAAGGTTGCCCAGGATTTAGAGCTCTGGGGAAAGATTGGGGGCTAAGCTCAGGCCTAACAATTCCCCTGTGGCTGTGGGCGGACTCACACTATGCCACGATGTTGCTGCTGCTGCTGCTGAGTCCTCAAGGGCCAGGCTTCTGGGCTCTCTCCCACACCACACTTTCTGATGCCACTTCCCACCAAACCTCCTGGTCTCACGGGATTAGTGGCGCTAATCGTGAGATCATGAGTGAGGCTTAGAAACTGCATCTCATAAGTTTGTCAGAGTTGACAATGCTGCAGTTACTATAAAGCAACTTAATTGCCTTGTGTACTTTCTGGCATTAGCAGGCCATTAGGTTGCAGGCCATCACCTCATTCTTTTTATTAGCTTATATCTATACATTTGTGGTTCGCACAGATGAGGCAAAGTGGTTCAACAGTTGATAGAAAGATCAGTGCCGGATCCAGGGAAACTGGAGTCCTGTGTGAAATGGTAGGAATGCTTGACAGACACAAGATGACTCACCTATTAGCAAAAGGAAATGTTACTGCAATTATCAACCCTTTCAAAGGCCAAGTTTCCTTGCATTACAGACCCTGTGGTGTGTATGTAATGCAGATGTTGTTATTTCTGGTTTGCTCACAGGCTTCAGTGTTGTGGGACCCCTCCTGAATCACTCTGGGTCCTCCACAGGTCAGGCATTTGAATTCTCACACTCAAATTCTCATTTCAAGTTGTGAAATGACTGTGTGGTTATAAAGTTGCTCTTGCCTGCATCCTTCCCTGAGAAGGCTGCTTCCTCCATAGAAAGGGGGAGGAAAGGTTATTGGGAAAGTGGAAAGAACTACATTGACCCTTTAAATTGGACTAGGTTAGAGGTGAAGGAGGGGGTAAAGAACTCTTTCCAGGCAGTCTCTCCTCAGCATGCTCTCTGTTCCATGTGCTGCTGCAGCCCATGTGGAGGCAGGCAGCACACTTTCAGGGGGAAAAAAAACCCCAAACCTGGGTCTATAGGGCTCTGGTAGTGTGCCTGTGGCAGCTATCATCATAAAAAACATACATATATGCAAATAATAAAACCTATAAGACCAAATATAAATTGGACATAAAAATAGGGTTGTGCATGGTGTTGACTATTTGTATCTGTATTGTTTTTTTGGTATCTACATTTGTTTGTATCTTTCTTTACCTGTGTTCACTACGTTTTCCCTCTTGTTGCCAACAGGGAAAACACAGTGAACACAGTTCCCTGCATATGGGTTATTTTGGAACAGAAGTGAAGTGAAGTTCTGCCACTTTGACAGGCCTATAAGGATCGGAAAATGCAGTGAAAACTGTTGCTAAGTCTGCTACCAATGTAAAAAGGGGAGCACTGGTTTGGGTGAGGATGGAGATTATGGCTAGCTTGGTGGTGAGGTTGTTAGCTTGGGGAAGGTGGAATGGGGCATGAGCCTGATTCTGTCAGGTTAATGGCTTGAGAAGGAGTGACAAATGAAGTTGGCTTTGTACAGGGAAGAATAGAACATGGGGCTGAGGGATGAGGCATGGGGAAGTGGCCACTCATTTGAGGAGAAGTGGGCATGAGACTAGACTCAGGGCAGGTTGCTGACTTGGGGAGAGAGAAATGGGAATAGGACCGGTTCGGAAAGGGGTCTGCTGACTGATGAGAGGGAAGGAGGCAAGGAGTGCCTACTGGATCAGGGCAAGTCACTGGCTTGTGGAAAGCAGGGTTCCTAGGTGGGAATGAATGAGGTATGGGGCTGGCTTGGAGGGTCACTGACTTGTTTGTGTCAAACCCCCTTGCCTTGGGTGGGGTGGAGTGAGGAGTGAAGCTGCCAAGGACTTGCCATTTCTGCCTGGCTTGTCTGCAGTGCTGGAGACTGCAGTTCTGAGACAGAGGCAGCTCATGCTGCTGGCAAGGGGTCACTACAGATTTCCCAAGAAGGTGGCTAAGCTGAGAGTCAGGGAGAAGCCCAGCTTCAACCAGAATATACGATGCAGTTTGGGGGGATCTAGTTCAAGACCTTGGATATTATGTCACCCTGCACCTAGCACCTGGGAGCCTGGAGGGCTCACCCTATCCCCCCTGTGCAGTAAAAGACCAAGCTGGAGCAGGTGAGGCCCTTAGATTGTTCTATCTTCCCTTCCAACCCTTTTGCAGAGGGAGAGGGGGCAGGGACTCCTTACCTGCCCTTCCCACCTGACCCAGGGAGGCGGACAAAAGTGACATGCCGCCCAGCTGCCACTGATGCAACTGCTGAATTCCCCTGCACTGAGGGACTGGGAGCCTGGAGGGCTTGCCCTATCCCCCCTGTGGAGGAAGAGACCCGGCTTGATGGCCTGAGTGGGTGAGGGTAACCTCAGGCCCTTGGACCGTTCTATCTTCCCCCCACCCTGTTGCAGAGGGATAGGAGGCAGGACTGGGGACTCCTTCCCCACCTTCCTCACCTGGCCCAGGGAGGTGAAAAAAAGTAGTGTGCCACCTGGCAGCACCTAGTCACACACTCCAGGCTGCACACTTAAGGGCCATGCCAAAAGGGCCCTTGGGAAAGGTCCTTGGTGAGGACAGTGCAGCTGGTTAGTGGTGGTGGTGGTACGGTTTTGACAGCTGGGTGGGTGTTCTGGGTTGATTGTGTGCTTGGCAGGGTGGGTTATTGTAGTGGGAGGGAATTTGGGGGGAGGGTTTTGTATTTAGAGGGTTTGGGGTAGTGAGAGGGGGTTAGGTAATTGTGTTGAATGGGGTTTATTTATTTATTATTTTTTTATTTAGTAGATTTTTATACCGCCCCATCCTGCACAGCAGCTCGGGGCGGTTAACAACAATAAAAACCATTTAAAACATTTAAAATACAATTATAAAACATATCAATAAAACAGGGTGGTATAAAAATAAATATACAGGTGGGGGATTAAAAATCAC
>QEPC01011113.1:2097364-2157310 GCA_003113815.1 Sphenodon punctatus | reverse complement strand
ACCCACCCAAACACACAGCACAGCCAAAACAATCACCAAAACACACTACACAAGCAGCCACCGAAACAAACACACACCCTCTCCCCTCACTCACGCACACGCACACGAATTTCCGGTGCGACGCCGATTTTACGGCTTCCTGCGATATTTCCGGCCGAATGGCCGAACGCGAACATGCAAACCACCCGAACACCGAACGACCGAACACGAACGCACAACCCGATGGCGAACGAACCGAACGGCCGAACACGAACGTACGACTTCCCCGAACAACCGAACACTAACGGCCGAACACGAACGGCCGAACCGAACTGGCGAACACGAATGGGAGGTACGACCGAACGACCGAACACGAACACACGAACCGAACGTGGCCGAACCGAACGGCCGAACACGAACACACGAACCGATCGCGGCCGAACCGAACGGCCGAACACGAACCGCGATCTGTTCGCCCATGCCTAGTTGCAGGTGCATTTTGACTGCATCAGTTTCCAGGATCCCACAAAGTCTGGCATTTGTCCAGGTTACGGTGCTGAGACTGAGTTTATGGCCTTGGTTGACAATCTATGGGTGGAGCTGGCAACCCTGCTGGTTCTGCTTGAGCTGTCAGAAGCTTTTACACAGTGAAACATGAGGTGCTGGTGACTCACCTATGGGACTTTACTGGGGTGGATAGGATGGTGTTGCAATAGTTCTGTTCCTTCCTGTCAAACAGATCTCAGCAGATGGTCTTGGGGGATTATACATCTTCCCCCAGGGGTCTCCCATATGGGGTTCCGCAGGGTTCTATTCTGTCACCCCTCTTGGTCAATGTGTATATGCAGCTGTGGGGGGACGTTGTGTGCAGATGGGGGGGTATGTTGTCATCAATATGCTGATGAAACTCAATTGTACCTCTCTTTTTCATCCGACCAAGGCCCTGCAGTCTCAGTGCTTTCCCGGTGCTTGGCTGCAGTAGGGAATTAGATGAGAACTAACTGACTGAGGCTGCATCCCAGTAAGACAGAGGTGATGCTCATTGACAGGGCCAGTGATCTGGGCAAGGGAGGGTCACCCATCATTCACGGGGTCTGCCCTGGATCTGAAGTTGCACTTGGATTTCCATGTGTCAGCTGTAATCAGAAGTGCCTTCCCCCAGTTACATCTGGTGAGACGGCTTCGTCTGTATGTCTCTGACTCAGATCTCACCACCATTTTCCATGCATTCATCACCTTGAGGCTAGAATACTGTAATGTACTCTACATGGAGCTGCCCATGGTTATGGTCTGGAGGCTGCAGGTGATGCAAATTGAGGTGGCCCATCTGTTTACTGGGATGGGTCATTGAGAGTATATTACACCAGTGCTCCGAGCTCTGCACTGGCTGCCTATAGTTTTCCAGGCGCGATTCAAGGTTCTGGTTTTGACCTATAAAGCTCTAAACAGCCTGGGCAGCAGCTATCTGAAGAACCACCTTGCTTCCTGGACCCCTGGGTGGTTCCTGCATTCATCAGGGGACGCCCTCTTGGAGGTTGCACACTACAGCTGGGTGGCACTGGCGACCAACAGGCAGACATTCTCAGCAGCTGCACTGGTACTGTGGGACTCTCTCCTGGTGGGTACCTGCCTCAGTCTGGATCTCCTCACCTTCTGGAGCCTGTGAAAAATGTGGCTCTTTTGCCAGGCATTTGATGGGGGGATGGGTAAGGAGTGGTTTGAGTGTGTGTGTGTGTTTTTCGCATACTCAGTTTTATTGAAATTGCTGTTTTATTTTGGTTTTAGATACTATTTTATTGTACTTATTCTGCTGGCTTTTGCCACCCTGAGCTGCCGGAGGCAGGAGGGATGGGGTAACAATGTATAAAATAAATTTATAAATAAATAAATAAATCAAAAGCAGCAACCCCTGCATAAATTCCAATGCAAATGACCAGCAACTTCTTTCTGCTACAATTGTATTCCTCCAGTCTTTTCAGCTATTACTGAAGAGTATTGTTACTGTCTTATATTAGGAACATACTAAAATGGTATAAGTGTTTCTTAGTGGTTCTAAAACTGGCTGTTGCCATTAATTAAGATACCAAAGAATTAATCTTTCATAGACTTGCTCATTAGGAGTCTTAGAATCACAAAAAATGGAAGTCTGGGGGAAATATTCATGTAATTAATCCATTTCTTAAAGGATATGTGGCAGGTGTATTGTCGTGAAACTCTTTGAAAAGCACTGACACACAACTGCAGTAAGGGATATAAAATAAATTAGTTCTGAGAGAATGGGCTTAAACTCAAAGTTTTCTCTGTGCTCAATGGCCTCAGAAAGTGCCCTTATTTACTATGTATAATATAAATTTATGTCCATAAAGATTCAGCCGTGCCCACACACTGATAAGAGATTTGTTTTCTCTTACAACTGGCATCTTTTGTCAAATTCTGAACTATGCCAGCTGGACTTCCAGCTTAGCTAAGTTTGTAGCCTGCCAAGTAGCATAAGAAATTCAAGTATTATTTCAGTCTTAAATTGAAATGTTGGCTAATGTAATCTAAATATTTTTGTCATTGAGTTATTTTCCCAGGATCTTAAGAACTTGCCTTTTTATTAAAACCTAGATGGCTATTTAGTGTATTCAGTTTGCAAAAGACTGAATATGACTATGAATTCAATTTACTACGCAGTGTACATACTACTACCATTTATTTATTTATTTATTTATTTATTTATAATAACATTTGTATGCCACCCCCTCCTGCTAAAAGCATCTCGGGGCAGCTAACAACATATTAAAACAATTTAAAACAGTAATAATCAGATTTTAAACACTATTAAAACACAATATAAAACACAACATACCTCCCACCCAAACCCAACCCACCCCCACTCCCTCAGAAAAAGCACGGCGAAACATTCAGGTCTTACATTGTCTATGGAAAGAGGGGAGGTCGGTAATCAGGCAGACCTCCAATGGGAGGGAGTTCCACAACTGTGGTGCGGCCACAGAGAATGCCCTCTGCAAGGTCGACACCCCAGAAACCCGGTGGACCTTGAGGAGGGCGCCCCTGGCTGACCGCAGGGGCCAATCCAGGATCTGGAGGGTGAGGCGGTCCCACAGGTAGGCGGGGCCCAGGATGTTCAGGGCTTTAAAGGTCAACACCAACACCTTGAATTGGGCCTGTAAGACTATAGGCAGCCAGTGCAGAGAACGAAGCACTGGTGTAATATGCTTGCATCAGCCCGTCCCTGTTAGGAGATGATCCGCCGCATTCTGCAGCAGTCGCAGCGTCCAAACCAGCACCAAGGGTAGCCCCACATAGAGTGTGTTACAGTACTCCAGTCTTGAGGTAATAAAAGCATGGACGATCGTGGCTAGGTCGGAGTCCGAGACATATGGCCGAAGCCAACACACCAGATGTAATTGGCGAAATGCCCCTTTCACCACATCCACCACCTGTGCATCCAAGCAGAGGTGTGGGTCCAGGAGCACCCACAGACTCCGAACCTGAGATACTAGGGCAGGACGGACCCCATCAATGATGGGAGCCACCACTCCCCCAGCCATCCCCACAACCATCACTTCTGTCTTGTTGGGATTTAACTTCAGACAGCTCGCACTCATCCAATCCCCCACAGCTGCCAAGCACCGGTTAAGCACCGAGACTGCCGGGCCTGAGGAGGATGAAAATGAGAGATAAAGCTGAGTGTCATCAGCACACTAATGATAGTATGTCAGCATACTGATGACACCGTATGCCAAACTCCCTAACAACCTCCTCCAAAGACTGCATGTACACATTGAACAGGAGAGGGGACAAGATCGAACCCTGCAGGACTCCACATGTGTGGCCTTGGGGGAAAGTTGAAAAATCACCAGGAACCACACTCTGGACTCTCCCAGTCAGGAAGGAGCAGAACCACTCAAGCACAGTCCCACCAATCCCTGCCCAGTCCCGCAGAGTCGAGTCACCAACAACTCATGGTCAATGGTATCAAATTCAGCTGAGAGATCTAATAGGATCAACAGGGTCAAATGATCCCGATCAATCTCACAGGAGACGTTGTTGACCAAGGCCAGAAGTGCAGTCTTGTGCCATATCCAGGGAAAAACCTGACTGCAAGGGATCGAGAAAGTTAATCTGGTCCAGATGTTTCTGCAACTGTCGAGTCACTAGGGATGTGCGAAAAGAATGTGGTTCGGATGTTCAGCTGTTCAGTCTGAAAACCGAGTTCAGGTTCAGTTCAGCCGAACATTCGAAATAGCACTATTAGTACTGATATCAATACCGAATTTGAAGATTTTTTTTTTCTGTAATGGTATCATTTGGCCCTGATACCACCCCTGGTCTCCACCCCTGGTGCCAGGAAGTCTGCTACTCAGCTGCCTCCCCCTTCCACTCACGTTTTTCCCGTCCTGAACTCATCCGAACTCACCCAAACATGACAGAACCATTCAGCCGTTTCCGAGTTTGGTTCAGACGTTCGGTTCAGTCATCCAAACAGACCGAGTTCGGTCCAAACTTCGAACATCTGAACTGTATTCGCACATCCCTACGAGCCACCACCCGCTCAATAACCTTCCCTAAAAAGGAAGCCGATAGCTGGCCAGGATGCCAACATCCAATTATGGTTTCTTGAGCAGGGGCTGCATCAGCGCCTCCTTAAGGCAGTCCGGCACCCTGCCCCCCCCGGGAGGCGTTGACAATCCCCACCAGCAACGGCTCTAATGTCTCCCAGCTGGCCTTGACCAGCCAGGATGGGCACGGGTCTAATTCACAATAAGTGGCTCAAACCGACCCCAGGGCATCCCCCACATCTGAGGGCTGCTTATAACTTGGGGGATAATGCTTAAGAGTGAATTTATAGTGCTGTTCAACACATTCTGGCTTATGATGATGGTTCACAGCTGTGTCAGTCTACTTTTATACATAGTCTGGTTGTGAAGAGGTAACGCATAATCTCACAGACTTTTAATTTAGACTAACTTTCATGTAGGAAAAAAATTAAAATCCTCCCAATCTATTTTGCTGTGTATAGCACATTATTATGTTGCCTGAAGTGTGTGTTAGGATGTTCACAAATGTGATGCAGGCCCAGTTCGCCCAGCTCTGGCCTGTGTGGGCCAATGCCAGCCCTGCCCGGGCCAGTGCCAACCCTACACATAAGTTCTGGGCCCGCCAGATGTGGGCCCAATTCAAATCCCAGCAGGGTTGACAGCTGGGCTGAAAACTTGGCCTTGGAAAAAATCAGGCCAACGTTCTGACCCCATGAGCTGCCCAGATGGGCCAGAGCAGGCTAAACTTGGTGGGTGTGTCTGTTTGTGTGCCCACCCGGCCCAGTGTAGGGGGTCACCATGGCAGCCCAACATTGGCAGCTACGACTGCCTGTCATGGTGGGGTGGGGTGCTGGCCACAGCATGGGGGCATGGCCAGGCGGCCACATGTTGCTCCTCACCCCCCTCCTCAGCTGGGGATGCATGTTCTTGCCAGTGGAGCTGCCCTAGACGGCGGTAGCTTTCCCCACCCCGGCCAGGATGATGACATCATCACATATGTGAATACCCATGGTGGCCCCCTCTACTAGTGTGGTGGTGCCAGACCAGTCACAGGTTCATGAGTCTGTCACGCTACAGCACTAATTTTCCCATTTTCCCTTGGCTAATTTACCAAGATGTTTTAGTTCAGAGGATAGAGGTTTGTGTGAATGGAGTGCGAGGTCCACAGTTCAATCTCACCCCAGAGTGTTAGGTTAGAAATGGTGGCCCATACAGGGATGTGAGCTAGCTGGACCAGCTTCCTCCAACACTGCAGGGAGAAAATATAACAATGAGGATGTGCAACACTGGCCCTCTCTATTAGTGCAGTGCTGCCAGATCACCCATGGATTTATGAGCATTCTAATCTACAGGACTAATATAGCCAAATCTTTTAGCTCAGAAATTAGAAGCCCATTCAGATTGAATGAGAGGTTTCTGGTTCTATCCTCAATGCTGGCAACCCACCCTGAGGTATCAGATTAGAATTACATGCAGCAATTTTGGCTTTTTGAGAGTCAATGGGGAAATTTTAGGTTCATCAACTGGCTTCTTCTAGGTGGAGCAGTTTCATCAGTTTGTTGATGCCATTTTTGTGTGAAGTGGAATTGTGTTCCTAATTAACCTTTCAAGGATCCATAGAGCCTTGGAGAGATATTCTATATATTCAACAAATTAATCCATTCTTGAGAAGAGAATGCATTTTTTGTCAATAACTAGAGCTCTGGATTGAGGAATGATGCACTCATCTCAGACTTCATATGGGTCTAACCTCATGTGGCCAGGACAACTTGTCTAGCAGCATGCTCTACTCTCTTTCTCTATTGTTTCTTTACTTATAAGAGCCTTGAATTTCCAACCTTCTCACTTCCTTTCCAAAGCTTTACAAGAGGAGCTACCAGAAGAACTGCTAGCTGCTCCTATCTACCCTGGTCATGATAATGGACATATAAATAGTTTACTGTTAGTGCCTTGAAAGGGCCCTTCTGGTGTGGCAAAACACCATGGAGCAGCCAGAGTGTGAAAACAGATGAGACAGTAGCCCAGCCCTCTCCAGATAGGTGACCACCTGGCAAACAGATATGAATGTAAAGCCCACTGTGTGGGCCAATGCTGCCTGATGCAGGCCAATGTGAATCCATATGACTGCCTCTCATTAATTAGGCTGCGCACATCCTACGAGTGCGTACAGATCTTCCAGGACTATACAGTTCCAGGTGGAGCACCTACAGTTATCTGGGGAGTGACTGTATCTTGGTGGTAGAGATGGTGTGGAAGAGTGAGGCAGGAACATCTCCCCATTTTCCCAGTTTGTCATATGGAACCTCCGAGTGGCAACTGCACGTGACTCCATGGAATGACCCAGAGTCCAGCAGGCTTATCTCTTATCTGTTAACACCCATAGCGATGGGATCCTCTCCGAGAAGCATAAGATTGGAGACCGAAATGCAAAAGCCTCCACATATCTTCTTTCATGTGCATATGGCAATATGAGAATGTAGTAAACAAACAAAAAACTCAAGTTGAATCAGAGTTAGAAGGAACTTTAATGGTTGTGTAGTCCAACCTCTCACTTTTGCTGCAGGAAGTCCACAGCTACAACATCCCCAAAAGATGGCCGTCCAGCCTTTGTTTGCAAACCTCGAGCAACAGAGTGTTTATCACCTTCCTACGCAATTTGTTCCATTGCCATGAAGCTGTTACTGTTAGGAAGTTTTTCATGCTATTTAATTAAAATCTACCTACATATAAAGTAGTCCAAGAGCCAGTGACAGGTTTGCCCTCCTTATAATCTACAGAATTTCCAACCATTGACACAGATGCACTTTTGTACATATATACAAGAAACGCGAGTCTCATCAACTTGTGGGCGTTTAGGCTATAGGGTACCCCAAAAGGAACTTCAACATACATCATAAGGTACATGGTTCAATTCAATTTATTACGCCTTTAGGCTATAAGACACATAACAAGGTACATGGTTGAAACTTGTGCCATTTTCTGTAAAAATGTGTCCAGACACAAAATATTAAATCTGACAGTTATTGTGGACTATACCCAAAATAGACACTTGCAAAGTGTCCCCACCCCAAATACCTTCCATTTACATCTTTGAGCTCATTGTTGAAAACCAATGCTATTTTGTGTGGAAATGTGTCCTAACATAATAAAATATAAAGATTGAAAGTGTTTTGGGGGGTGGGGGTCTTCCCACAATCTGACAGTTCCACATAACTGAGGTATGAGGCACAGGTTAAGTTCCAGTAAGATTTATATATGAGTAGGCTCCTTGGTGCAGTAAGTCTTTCCCATATTTCCTCTTCCCTTTTTTGCAGGAATTATGTGAGGGGGGGGAGGGGGAAGAGATATGGTGTGTTTTTTTAATGTTTTGTAAAACTTTTGAAAATTCAATAAACCTGGTTAAAAAAACTGCAAGAGATTCTTGTGGGATAGGAATTTTTCTGCAAGGCAACCGCAGAAGGTGTTAGTGCACATCTCTATGGACCAATGTTTTTGTTTTCATTTTTCATTTTCATTATTTAAATCTGTTTTTGTTTTCATAAATATCAAATTTTCATTTCATTTTTGCTTTAGTTTTCTTTTTCCATTGGTTTTAATTGAAAACATATTTTTGGCTGTAATGTTTTTTGTTTTTCATTATATTTGGCTTAAACATGGAGGGATTGTATCTCCAATGGAAGGCATTAAGTGTACTAAATTCCAAAAAAGATTGGATAAAGGAATCCAATTTTATAAGCAGTTGCATTATATGAATTCGTTAAAATTTTCATACGCATTCTTATCTCTAATGTCTTTGCCTCATGTTTAATGTAGATGAAACGTGGTAGGTTTACACCCCTTCCCATATTTACCATCTCTGCCAACTTTCAGAAGGACTGGATAAAGGGCTGTGGTGCTATAAGCAATTAACTTATAGATGTATGTCTGACTAACATCTTTGTAGTCTAACCAGTGTGCATCACATTTGGCAGGGCTGTATCTCACACGTTCATGATAATCACTGCAAAATATCAGAAATATGTAATAAAGGGTCCCATTTTATATGCCTGCACAGCATATGCAGAGAATGAGCCTATGCCAGGAATTCTCTTACATGTTACTGTGATATAAGATTGGTTTGTGATGCCAATTGGCCAGCATAAAGGTCAACCAAATATCCTCATTCTGTGCTGTGACCATCCCAACATCTCTTCCCCACTTGTTACTGGGAAGTCAGAAGCATCTGTTTAGGGAAAAGCCAACAGAGATTCTCTTATGTCCTGTCACAGTGCTGCAGAATGCAATTGTGATGCTAATTGGCCAGTATGGATGTGTTTTTACACACACATTTCTCCTGCATGTGTGCTGTTACAGCCTGAACTTTCTGTGTGTCTAAATTGCTCACCCAGATCTTAAACATCTGGCCCTTGGAACTTCTGCATAGAACTTCTCCCAGAACTTTTCTGTGTAAAAAGTTATCCTGGTAAACTGCTTTGCTCCAGGCAGCTGTGATCACTTGGTTTCCATGGCATCCTGTCATGTCTACACTATAGCTGCGGCTACTTTAGGCTGCCTCATTCCAGTGTTTGTCTGAAGAACGCATCCAGGAACTGCCTCAGGGCAGTGTTGTAGTGATAGAATACAGTTTTATTTATATCTTATGTTCTCCTGGTCTGGACAAAGGAAGCCAGGCCTAACTTTGGTCAAGCAAAGGCAAAGAGCAGAGAGAGGATCCAGAACAGACAACAGGTCTAAGATTGCGATGGAATTCAAGCTGAAGAGACTCAACACATAGATAAGGCCCCATCAGCATAGCGAGACAAGTATCTTCTCCTGGCACCGCCACACATGCTTAACAAAGCATTCTGCTGAACACCTGGAGTTGACAAACAAAACCCATTGTGAACAGATAAGTGGGAGATTTGCAACTCTGCTACTGACTTCCAGGTCAGGAAAGAGCAATCAAGGAAAGATAAAGATGCTAATATGGTCAGGGCCCTTCCTCCCAGGAAGACGCTCTTTTGATGTGCTGAAGAACTATGTGATTTCACTATGACATGGCATCTTGCTATTACTGACCTGTACCTCAGAACTGTATAAGAGACATGGTCAAGCAACATGGCTTTGGGGTGAGGGCTGGTGGTCACCAATTTGGTGAATCATGTGGCTTCACTCCCTTCCAGACCTTGCACAAATGGATCACAACTTATCTTCGCTCGCCAGCATCTCTACTCTCCAGCACCAAAGGGCCCTCTCTCAGTCTTTTCCCTGAATCAGTCTGCGTGCTTCCCAGATTTGGCCAGTCACAGGACACGTAAGATATCTTTATCTGGGGACTATCTGTATAATACTGTGTGTATAGTATAATCCTGCCAAGAATAGAAAACCAAGGGGTGCCATTCCAATAAAGTTTTGGTTTTGTACCACATTGGAGTGGTGTTTTATGACGATCTCGATCCCAATCATTTATTAGTTACAGTGTGTGTGTGAAAAATGCATCCAAAACTTACTTGTGGACTTGTAAACCCAGAAGAATGAAAAATCCAGAACTTTAAGGTGTGTGCAGAAATGCCTGCTGTCTCCTGATTTCTGGGATGCTATCCCCAAAGTCCTAGTTATGTCCCTTCTATGCTCACCTCAGGGCCACCCCCTATGCCCAGCTCGAAGCCACTACCAATTGGTCCTGTAAAGCTGGAAGCATGCAGTAATTGGCCAGTGAATGTATGTGTCAGTCTTTTGGGTTGTTCCATATCCTCCCTCCTACAGCCTCCCTCCCCCTGCCATGCCAGGTACCTGCCTCTGACTGGCACTGCTGTGCTGCTATTTATCTGAATAATGGTCTTCAAAGGGATAACTTCAATTGCTTATAAAATTGGGTCCCTTTAAAAACTGTCCTGTAGTTTGGCAGATATGGCAGGGAAGGTATGTGATACTTTCCTGTCAAACTTCTTGTAAAGAGGATGGAATATAAAAATGTTACAACTGGAAATGTATTTTCAATTTAATGTCTTATACCATCAGGACCCCTTATCCAATCTTTTTGAAAATTGGCAGGAGTGTTAAGCTTTTGGAGGGACATAATATTAAAAGGTTTCATGCAAATCAGATGGAACATAAAGAAGTTGTAGTCATGAATGTTTATAGAGCTTTTCTTAAAATCACAACATTCAATTGCTTCTAAAATTGGTTCCCTTTATCTAAGTGTTTCAAAAATTGGTACACATAGTGCCCTCCATTGGGGGTACAATCCCCCTCCCCCCCATCCAAGCTTTGTCAGAATTGAAGGAGAGATACAAATGTTATATCTGTAAATATGTTTTTCAGTTTTTTCCCTTTATTTCAAAAGAAGTATTTTTTCTATTTTCATATTTTTTGTTGTTTTCAATACTGCAATTAAAAAAATGAAAGTGACAATGTTTTTTATTATTGTAATAATGAAAACAATATGCACACCCCTAAGGGACACATTAAAAGAACTGGATGACTTACATACATTTCTTACATCTCTTCCATGAGTTTTCAAGGAGCATTAGAACAGGAGACGTTGAGCCATACATCTATCTAATGCCTTCCAAGGCTTTCAAACCTATTTTTTGCATTTATTAACCAAACTGTGCAAGGTGGTTGGTGCAAGTTCATGATAAGTTGCTGAAAATGGAGGACTCTTATCCTGGAATCAAACCTGAATTCCAGAAGGGTGCCTTTACAGTCTGAAGAACATGTGAGAACTCTTCACGGATTCCAGTTTACCCAGGAAAAAACAATAAATGCTGATGCTGCAAACAGGTTGAAAAGAATTACATCATTCACTAACTCTATTTCAGCAAGACAAAGGTGGGCTTGAACTCATTACATCAGAACCAGCCTACTGTCATATCTGTTTGGCCAAGTTTGGCTTTCTTGCAAGTAAGATGTATCCCGAGAGTTTCAACCTCACTTAAATCAGAAAGATCACAAATGATGCAAGGGCAGTGACTGACGACATCAACTACCACCTCAAATCCCTTTGATGGCAGTGGGAACAAGGATTACCTCCTCAATATCAGTTCTGGGAAAGCTGCATCATCTACAACCAGGGATTTCCTCCTGAATGCCAAAGAAATTGGTGAGAGCTATCAGAAAGCATTTATCACTGAATGTGAAAATAGATCCAGTAGATTTGAAAAGCCCATCATGTTTCAGAAGGTGTCTACTTTTGCCTCATCAGTGTGAAGACAAACAACATGTCAGTGAAAAAGTCCTTCAACTGAAGCAGGAGAGAGACCTAATGGGGAGAATTTTATACATTGCACTTGAGAGAAAAGTACACATGACACAAGTGCTGAGGTATCCACCTAACTTCCATACCACTCCCTTTGCGTCATATTGATGGTATGATGAACAAATGTGATAAATCCACTCTCTTGAGGCATCTAGAACACAGTGTTACAAATGAACCACCAAGTACTGTTTATTGTGTGATGCAGATGGAATTTTTTCCCTCCATGTTCTTGGAGAACTGACTGTCATGTTTGGTCAGCTCTCTCACCACATTTTTTGGAGACTGTACCATATACCAGCTGAGCGAATTGACTGTGTTTGACAGAACTGTTTCATCATCTATCAAAGAGCAGGAGAGACACACAAAATAAGTGACATGGAAGATTGAGGATTCAGTTCATGGTTTCTGGTGCTGCTCAGAAAAGACCATCTGACTCTCTCAAGGAAGTCAGGAATTACATCTTCAAACAATCTTTGGTTTCATACTTGGTTGACAATTGGCAAGATGACAACATTTCCACCATCTTTGTCACAAAGTCTCCCCTACATGTAATAACCTGTTCTATTCATTCCAGAGTGTACATGGAGAAGTCACTTGAAAGGAAGAGTTACTTGAGCGCGGTCGTGAACAGGCAGAGTCATGTATGGTTTTCCACTTGGGTCAGATTTGTAGTCCAAAAAATGCTGTGAGTCAAATGTGGTAGGATCAATTTCAATTGGTGTCATATGCCAAGGCGGGGGATGTTCTTTGAGCTGTTAGGAACAACTTTTGTGACCTTTACCCATGTCCGTCCTGACTGGTTAAGACCATCTGGGAGACGGTGGAGCCATTGCTGGCGGGTGTGATCAATGCCTCCCTTTGAGAGGGCAGAGTACCGGGCTGCCTCAAAGAGGTGGTGGTGCGACCTCTGCTCAAAAAAACATCACTTGACGTTAATTCCCTTGCCAGTTATCGGCCGGTTTCTAATCTTCCTTTTTTAGGGAAGGTTATTAAGTGCACGGTGGTCCAGAAGCTGCAGGGACATCTAGACCACAATGATTATCTAGATCCCTTTCAGTCCAGTTTTCATCCAGGTTCTGGCACGGAAACTGTGCTTGTGACCTTGGTCGACGACATTCACCGTGATTTAGATGAGGGTCAATTGACCCTGATAATTTTGTTAGATCTGTTGGCTCCTTCTGATACTGTTGACAATGAGATGTTGGTGACTTGCTTGCGGGATCGAGCTGTAGTGAGCAGGATCATCCCTGACTGGTTCAGCTCCTTCCTGGCAAGGAGAACTCAGCATGCAGTGCTTGGGGATTGTTCTTCATCTCCACGGAACCTCACATTTATTTATATACAATTTGTATCCCGCACAGGGCAGTCCGTGGCAGCAAACAACAATAATCAATAAAACAATTTAAAAAAAAAAAAATTAAAAATACAATATGTGGGGAAAAGAAAAACCTTCCCCCCTCCCCCTCCCCAAAAGCCTGACGGAACAGCCAGGTCTTACATACAAGCTGAAATAGCAGGAGAGTGGGAGCCAACCAAGCCTCCTCTGGGAGTGAATTCCACAGCATGGGGTGGCCACTGAAAAAGATCTAACATCAGTGGCCACCTGCCTCACCCAAGGAACCTCCAAAAAGGCTCCCACGGACGATCTCAAGGGTTGCATGGGCACATGGGGAGTGAGGTGGTCTCGCAGATAAGCAGGGCCCAGGCCGTGAAGGGCTTTAAAGGTTAAAACCAGCACCTTGAACCTGGCCTGGTGCTTTATAGGCAGCCAGTACAGAGCCTGGAGCACTGGTGTCATGCGCTCCCTGCGACCTGCCCCCGTAAGGAGATGGACTGCAGCATTCTGCACCAGCTGCAGCCTCTGGACCAGCCCCACATAGAGCACGTTGCAGTAATCCAGCCTCTAGGTGATGAAGGCATGGATGACAACGGCGAGGTTGGAGTCAGAGATACGGCCAAAACCACCGGACAAGATGTAACTGCCGAAACACACTCCCCGCCACAGTCACAACCTGAGATTCCAGGCTGAGCCATGAATCGAGGAGCACACCCAGACTCTGCACTTGAGAGACCATGGGAGGGCAAACCCCCCCAACAAGAGATTCAACCACCCCCAGATCCCCCAAGCCCTCGTTCACCAACATCACCTCTGTCTTGTCAGAATTTAATTGCAGATGGCTTGACCTCATCCAAGCCCCCACAGCTGATAGGCACTGGGAAAATAAGGAGATGGCATTGCCCTGGGTCGATACAAAAGGAGAGGTAGAGCTGAGGGTCATCAGCATACTGATGACACTGCATGTCCTGAAACCCTCTCACGATCTCCCCTAACGACTGCATTTAGATGTTAAACAAGAGAGGGGACAATGGCACCCTGCGGGACTCCACACATGAGGTCCCGGGAGGGAAGCCGTACACTCCCCCAAGACCACCCGGTGAGTTCTCCCGGCTAGGAATGAACAAAATCAGTCCAAGACCGTTCCGCCAATTCCAGCACAGTCCCACAGGCGAGTCACCAACACCTCATGATCGACTGTGTCGAATGTAGCCGAAAGGTCTAGCAGGACCAGTAAGGTCTGATGACTGGTCCAACGCCAAATGGAAATCGTCAACCAAGGACACCAATGCCGTCTCCATACCATACCTAGGCCGAAACCGAGACTGGGAGGAATCAAGGAAATTGGTGCGGTCCAAATGTTCCTGGAGCTGCCATGCCACAGCCCATTCAATAACCTTCTCTAAAAAGGGAAGGTTAGAGCCCGGCCGTTAACTGGCAGGAGCATCAGCGTCAAGGGATGGTTTCTTGAGCAGGGTCTAACCACACCACATATGGTGTCCTGCAAGGTTCTATCCTGTCCCCGCTCTTGTTCAATGTGCATATGCAGACATTTGGCAAGGTTGTGAGATGGTATGGGGTGCAGTGTCATCAATATGCTGATGACACCCAGCTCTACCTCCCGTTTTCATCTGACCCAGACCCAGAAGTCGCCATGCTTACCCAAAGTCTGGTGGCTGTTGGGTATTGGATGAGGGCGAGTTGACTGAAGCTGAATCCCGACAAGATGGAGGTGATGGTGGTGGGAAAGGCAGTGGATGTGGCAGTTCCCATCATTGATGGGGTTCGCTCTCTGCTGGTATCCCAGGTCCATAGTCTGGGCGTGCTCCCCAATTTCAGTTCTGCCGGGATTTCCTGCTGTGTGCTGTGGCAAGGAGTGCATTTCCCCAATTACATATGGTGAGACGGCTTTGGCCTTATGTTTCAGATAGTGACTTGACCACCATCATCCATGCTTTCATTACCTAGAGATGGGACTATTGCAAAGCACTCTACGTGGGGTTACCTATGGTGATTGTCCGGAGACTGCAGCTAGTGAAGAATGCTGTGGGCCACCTCCTTATGGGGAAGGGTTGCCATTAGCTAATTATACCTGTGCTCCAGGCTCTGCACTGGCTGGCTGCCTATAGTCTTCCTGGCTAGGGATGGGCGAATGCGGTTTGGATGTTTGGAGTTCAGACCGAACTCGGTCTGTTCGGACGTCCGAACCAAATGTCCGAACTGAACTCTTGACCGACCAAAATGTTCGGTCGTGTTCGGAAGAGTTCAGATGAGTTCGGGGCGGGTAAAACATCTTTTATGGGCCAGAAATTAGGTTTCGGTTTTGTTTTGGTTTCAGTTGCGCTATTTTTGAATGATCAGCCAAACCGAACTCGGCTGAACCAAACCATTGAACCTGAACTTGGGTTTCAAACTGGACAACCGAACGTCCAAATGGCCTTCTGTTTGCCCATCCCTATTCCTGGCCCAATGAAAGGTATTGGTTTTGACCTATAAAACTTGGCCTGACATACCAGTGGGACCACTTGGCTCTCTGCGCTCTGGAGCTGCCTCTGTGGTCTACTGGGGGTGCCCTTCTTGAGGTTCCCCACGTGGCCCTAGAGGGCACTATGGAGAGAGCATTCTTGGTAGTTGCACCTAGGCTGTGGAACTCTGTCCCGGTGGAGACCCAGGTGGCCCCAGATCTCCTCTCCTTCTGTTGTATGTGTAACACCTGGCTGTTCTTCCTGGCTTTTGACAAGGGAGATGGGGTGTAGGGTGGGATGGGAGGAGGGGGACGGTTTTGGTTTTGTGCTTTCATGTTTATTGTATTTTCTGGTTTTATTGATTTTATATGTTTTAACATTGTAAGCCGCCCTGGGCCGCTTGGAGCAGGAGGGGCGGGATATTAAATTATTTTATAAATAAATTATAAATAAAGTATCTGACAGATGTGATGGCTATCATTCTTGGAAATATGGAGAAAAATCATTAATGGCTAGAAGTAACATTGCAATCTAAAAACATACTCTGTTGCATTTATATGACAGCTCTTGCAAACCAGTTGGGCTTGTCATTGTGCAAAGTCATTCCTGCTTTCATGTATTTGCTAGATGTGATTATACTGCCTCTTTTTCAAGAAAAGCAAAAGGTGAAGCTATTTACCACCCTTGAAAGGAATGAAAAGACCCAGAAGCTTTCACCTCATGGGTACAAAGCAAGAAGTGGAAGAGAAAGTATGTCTGGGGATTGAGAAATTTGTCTGCACTATGTATGGTAACAAAACCATATAATCCTGTGAATGAATTCAGACGTGATACATTAGTAAAAATGTACAAGGCCAGGGAAGGTTTTCTTATGGCAGCAATCAAAGGAATCAATGGCAGCTCACTTCCTCCATGTGCTTTGGTCCTATATCTGAAGATTTGGTGCACCAGTTGAATCTGTGGATTTTGGAACAATGCAACTGAGAGCCATCCAATAATTTCCCATGCAGAAAAAATGGATGGGAACTGGGTACTGGGTACTGATAGAAAGTACATTCCCCATTGGTTTGAGGGAGAGCAAATTCCATCATGGCTTGAGGACATTCTTCTTATAGCTGACACTTAAAGGTGTGAAAAAACTGATGATGATGGTGATGGTAGTGATGTGGAGATGAGGGGTCCTGGGAGTGTCCTGGGAGTGAGGATGATGACAATTATGTATCTTATGTGTAACATGTCAAAACACACAACAAATTCATTTTAACAATATTCTTTTTCTGTGTTCTGCATTATTATTAGACATTTAATAGCACCAGTCGCGTGACCTGGTGCTGTACAGAACACAGAACTAGACACGGTCCCTGCCTGTGTCTTACAATCTAAAAGACAAAGGGGGGGAGACAGGGAGAGGGGACAGTGGGAGAGACATGGGAGAAGACAAACAAACATTCAAGCAGATGCAAAGTCTCAGGTGTGTATGCTTGGCTTGGTTACAAAGAGGTTGGTAGCAGCAGTCAGCAGAGGAGGGTAGACAGTAAGAGTAAGGGGAAAGACTAGCAGGCATTGGGAAAGGCAGCAAGGAAAAGGTGGGTCTTGAGGAGGGATTTGAAGGAGCGGAGGGAGGAGGAAAGGCGGATGTGGGCAGGGAGGGAGTTCCAGGCATCGGGGGCAGCAAGGGAGAAGGGTCGAAGGCGGTTAGGCCAGCAGGAGAAACAAGGGAGAGTGAGTGAGGGGACAACGGAAGAGCGGAGAGCACGTGCAGGAGTGCGTAGGGAAATTAGGTCCGAGAGGTAAGGGGGAGCTTGGTTGTGGAGCAATTTGAACGTGAAAACCAGAAGTTTAAACAGGATACATTCAGGAAGGAGGAGCCAGTGAAGGGAGAGGAGGAGAGGCTGCACATGGTCGAAGCGACGGGCAAAGTGAATAACCTTGGTGGTGGAATTTTGGATTGCGATAAGGGGGGACAGGTGAGAGCGAGGGAGGCCAGCAAGAGGAGGTTGCAGTAGTCGAGGCGAGAGATAACCATGGCATGAACAAGGATTTTGGCCAAGGAGATAGATAGAAAGGGGCGGATGCGGGCAATGTTGTGGAGAGCGAATCGGCAGGATTTGGCCACAGATTCAATGTAAGGTTTAAAAGAGAGGTGCGTGTCGAAGATGAAGTCCAAGCTGCGGGCTTGGAGAACAGGATGTATGGTGACCCCATCGATGCAGATGGTCAGGTTAGAGGGAGAGGGAGGGGAGGGAGGAAAAATGAGGAGTTCGGTCTTGGCCATGGAAAACAGTGTCCGTTTTGGCTGCTCAGTAGAATGTATTTGTCTTACTAATGTCATACATCACAGTAACATTACACTTTTACTGTAATGAGTAAAAGCTGTTCACTAAATCGGTTTGCTTGATTTCATTGGTTATTTTCAGACGTTACGAGATCACGCTCAAGCACAGTCAATACCCTGTGGTGGGGAATGGTCCCGTAACATCTGCTGGGGAACCGGAAGTTCCCACCCCAGATGTTTGCCACGGTCAATCGCAGCGGGAAATCACATTCACCACGCGATCGGCAGAACTGGTGGGGCTGGTGCCGATCGCATGGTGAATGCGATTCCCCACCGCGATGAAGGGGCCTGTCTCGTCTGCATGGAAACCACGGCCCGGAATCCCTGGAGGGATTCTGGACCGTGATCAATTTGGGCGAGCACTGCTGCTGCATTGGCCGTGGCGCCCGCCCGTCTCCCCAGAGGATGGGCGGCGGGGAAGCATGTGGGGGGGTGTCCCACCAGCTGCACGTTGCGCCGTGCAGCCCCATCTCCTCCCCGATTCCCCACCGGGATCAGCCGGCACATCTGCTGGATGTGCTGGAGTGATCCCAGTGGGGAATCATTTGGGTGATTCTGGGCCGGGACGAATGCCGCCCCGTTTCGTCTGAAATCACCCATTGTCTCCATATATTTTGTATGAAAATGACAAAAATATCATTTTAGGAGGAAGGACCCCCTCTCTGTGTGATAGATGAAATCTTCAATGCTGGGTAGGATATTTCCCAAATATAATTAAAGTCATGCCTTTTGGGTGGGGCCCCCCAAATCATGTCAGACTGTCTACTGTGTGTGTCAGGACATATTACCATACAAATTACCATTTGTTTCAACCATAAATCTTATGGTTTAAACTCAAGCTATTGTAGGGGGAGGGGGGGGGGACTTAGAGGGCATCTGATTTGGGTATCTTCCATTAAAATCTTGTTAATCCTTCAGTGACAAAAAATGTTCTCACACAAAATGTCCAGGTTTTAATCATGTACAGCCAGTAACCTGATGGTGGAAAAAATCCCTAAAAGAATCACTTATATGGGGGGATGGGGGGGGGGGAAGACCCATGCCCCCACAAAACACTGGCCATTTTTCACAGATGGTGGTGAGTGGGGGGATGGGTGTGCTGACTGTTTCCAGGTTTTAGGTTAATATTGATTTATTGGATCCTTTTCCTAATTGATAATTGATAGATAATTATGCAGGTTCAAAACCTGGACAAACGCTAAATTATGGAAATAAGCAGAGTGATTGAAATGACTAAATAAATAGAGAGACATAGAGAGACATAATTAGTAATAAGAATATAACATAGTAAAAACATTTTCTATGGGACAAGACCCCAAGACCCCAAAGCAGAATAAAGCAGAATAAAGCCTTAATAGGTGGTTTAAAGCCTTAATAGGTGGTTTATAAAAGTATAAAAGTATTTCAAAGGTACATGTTACATAGATATAATAAAAGTTAAAACTTAAGATACTTCTAAGTATTAAAAGTACAAAAGTTAAAGTAATAAACTTAAAGCTAGCATAGTTACCCAGGCATACAAGCTTAAGGAAGATAGAAGATCATGTGATCAGAGGATCACCATGGTAACCAAAGAGCACCACGAGAGAGTTCATGGCGTCTGAGGTAACATTTCCTTGGTGGCAAACTTTTATAAGAAAACTGATTTCACACTCCAGCTAAATAATTAATATATTAATAACTGCCAAGAGCATACTTAAAAAGAATTGATGATTGCATACATAAAATTATAAATGTGTGACGTTTGTGGTTAAAATATTGGTGAACTGAAGTCGTTACCTCCGCCCATGAAATATCCTGTTTTTATAAACTGTTGTAAACCTCAGTTTTGCAACCCATTTGTGCAACAGAGATGTTTCATCGGCTGTATGCCTCTACTTCCCTAAATGTGAACTTACTCATATTTTCCTAAACATTAACTAACAAGGTTAAAAGTTAAGCAGGGGAAAAGCTATCAGAAAACCAAATATGTCCAGGCCTTTATGTCCAACCTAAAGCCAATATGTCCAGACTATAGCCAATATGTTAAACATGTCTCACAAAAGTCAAAACTGAGGGTAACAGACCACCACCACCCCTTGAGGCTATTGAGGGTATAAATAATATAACCCAAAATATCCTCAAAATTATCCATCATGGATACGTTTAACTATTACTACTCAACATTTAAACATACAACTCTAACCAATATATTTAAGGTCCACATTCAAACAATCCCTTCATTAATACATATATTTAACTAATCTTTATAATTAAAGGACAATGGGAAATAATACAATTTGCAACAAGGGAACTGCCTAAATTTAATAATAAATTATAAAACTTCCAATTAATGAGTGACAATAAATCCAATTATGTTTCACCTGCTTGTCCCATTTTCACTCTAAGTATTAAGGTATTACATTCTGTTACGACCAAGTTATGTATTTGTGATGTTTTCCTATTTACATGAGTACCCACGTCAAATATCTGTAAATAAATGTGGTGTCCCCACCACACCAGTTTATGACACAGGCGTTCGAGACTATGGTTTTGAATTATTAGTGGTACTATTTAAGATGGAAGTCTTTCTTTTTCTTCTTTATTAACTTACCAGTGTCCAGATTATGCCAATAAAAGGATCAAGACAGGGAATGAAATAAGGAATAAAATATCTCTAATTTATCTAATGTAATAGGAGAAGAGTCATCCTATTCAACAATAATTTGGTGGCCATTCTAATATGGCCATTGCCCATAAATAATGCATAGTTCCAATGTCTCATGGTTACATTGTTAAATATTATTTAAAACACAAAAATCATTTGGATAGGATTAATGCAATGTGGAATTCCTAGGGCTCGTTAATGGTTAAAATAAAGTCCCCTTAATGGGTTTATTTGGAATATAATGTAAGATGGCCTCATATAAACATGAATGTTTATGATAAAAATATGTCAAAACAAATATAAAAAAATATGAACTTCTTGGTTTTCCTAAAAATGAATAAAGTAAAAAAGGAAAGGAAAAGCAATACACGTATAAAAAAATATAAGTAAAATAAACTAAAACAAAAATCTTTGTTCATCAGTTACCACGTCTTATAATTCCTTCTAACCTGTTTCTCAACTCTTTTTTCCCCTCACATTACTTAACTTGCTTTAGCCTTCTACCTTTCCTTTAGGTGGAGGTGGGTGGGAGTCCTTTTACACGTACACACCCACCTTCAATCAACCGCCTCCATTGTTCCGGATGGTCCCGTGCATGGAGATGGGTGTGCATCAGGAGTGCGCGCATGCACGCACACCCACTGCCCATGGTGTTCACACAGGCCAACACCCAGCACACACCCATCTCCCCCCCGCTGGCCCATTTACATGGATGCCCCCCCCCCGTACCACACACCCACCTGAACACCCAATGATGGGTGCAACCGTCCATGTAAAAACGGCCACTGACAATCTTTATAATTTATGTTAGGACACATTTCCACACAAATTAGCATTGTTTTTCTGCCATTAACCCAATGACATAAATGGAAGGTATTTGGGCTGAGGTCACTTTGAGAGTGTCTGATTTGGGTATGGCTCAGGATAACTGTCAGATTTTATATTTTATGTGCCTGGACACATCTCTACACAAAATGGCATAAGTTTCAACCATGTACCTTATGATACATATTGAAGGTCATTAATAAGACTCACATTTCTTTTATATATGTACAAAACTCATCGTTGTCAATGGTTGGAAATTCTTTACCTCATAAGGAGGGCAAAGCCCTCATGGGCTCTTGCTCTATAAGCTGAGCTCATTATCTCTAGTGTTGCCATCTATGGCAATGGAGAACAGTTTCTTGGCATCATCTTTGTGGCAGCATTTTATGTTTGTTTATTTATTTATTTAGATTTATTACCCTGCCTGCCTTTTCTGCCAAAGACGGCTCAGGGCAGCATACAACATTAAAATACAAATATAAAACAAACTGAAAGTACAAAACCATAAAACACCCCCCAAGCCTACCACTATCCCCCCAACCACTCCCCACCCCAACTTCCTACTGCCCACTATATCACTCACAACGCACTCCCTCCCTAGCCCCCACTGCCAAATGCCCTTGTAAATAAAACTCCTTTACACCACCTCCTAAAGGCGCTCAAGACTACTGTCATGTCTCCCCTTTGTTTTCACATCTCTGGGCTAAACATAGCCAATTCCTCATAGGACTTGCCTTCCAGGACCTTTATTATCTTTGTTCCTTTTCTCTGAACCCACTTCAATTTGTAGATGCCCTTTAAAAAATGAGATCCCCCAAATTGGACACAGTTCTCTAGGTGAGTTCTCACCAATTCAGAATAGCTTTGAATTATTATTTCTCAAGACTTCAAAACTATGGAAACAAAAGAGGCAACAAAAGAAACTGGCAACTATGACAAAGTATTTGCCACAGACATTCATTTCAGCTTTATTGTGGGCATTCTACTGTTTTGAAGTTATGTATATGAACACATTTATAGATAATGACCATCATCATCCTAAATAAATCAGGCATCCCTTGCTGATAATTGTTGTCAGCAATCTGGCATCAGTATGTCAGGCATTTCAACATTTTTAAAAGAAGTTGTTCTATCATAGAACTTATTGAGACATCATCTACACTGAACTCTCCAAAATACTGTACATAATGACTGACAATGATCAGATAGTCAATGATGTCAAACAAAACAAGATCAAATATTCACCATGGATTGTCTGGAGCAAGATAATTAATCAAAGCCTGGTTTTGCTTCAAACTCTTCGAGACACTATAGCCACTTTGAAATTTCCTGTCTAGTGATTCATCTCTAGACAGGAAATAAAATAAAAAAGTTCTTGCCCTTCATTTGATTCTTCTGTTCTACCCTTCGGTTTACAGTCATTTCTGAAGTGTCTAATTAGTATAGAAGATAGGGGGGGTTATACTATACGGGGGGCATACCCTCGACCTGATCTTCGGTTCTGGCCTTGAGGCAGGGGGTCCAGTAGGGAGGGAGGTCAAGGCAGTGCGCTTGTCATGGATGGACCATTATCTCCTTCAGGCCAGTCTCTCAGCACACCCCCTTCAGAAGGGGAATGGACCAGTTAGGATGGTCCGCCCGCGGAGGCTGATGGAACCACAGCGATTCCAAGAGGTCCTGAGGGAGTTAACCTTGGACCTGGACGGTCACTCTGCCGATGAGCTGGTCCAGCATTGGAACAGCTTGCTGGAGGAGGCCATCAACAGGGTGGCTCTGAGACACCCTCTGTCTCGTCACCGCAGGACCCCTTGGTTTACTGAGGGGCTGCAGTGTATGAAGCAAATAGGCAGGAGGCTGGAGCTACACTGGCGTCGAACTCGATCGGACTCTGACCGACTTCTCCATAGGGCCTATTTGTGGTCCTATGTTGAGGCTGTGAGGACAGCAAGGAAGCGTCTGCGAAGTCTCGCCCGGCGGAGCTGTTTTGTGTGGTGTGAGGGCTGGTCAGTCCGGCCTCCCTCTGCCTGGACAGGGACTTGTCCCAGGCCTGCTGTGAGGAGTTTGTCATCTACTTCTCTGATAATATCGCTCGGATTTAGAGTGACTTCGACACTGGATTAGGGGCAGTAGGTGGAGAGCATGAGGTCACGGAGGCCCCATCTGGTCCAAATTTGTGGGGGGAGTTTCAGGAAGTGACGCCAGCCAATGCGGTGGATGTCTTGCGGTCTGTGAGAGCCACCTGTTATGAACTGGATCCGTGCTCATCCTGGTTAGTGAAAGCTTCCAGACGTTGAGACGGTGCTGGCGAGGGCGGTTAATGCATCCTTGCAGCAGGGGAGGTTGTCGCCTAGCCTCAAGGAGGCTGTGGTGCGCCCCCTTCTGAAGAAACCATAATTGGATGTGGATGCACTCACCAGCTACTGACCTGTCTCTAACCTTCCCTTTTTAGAGAAGGTTATTGAGCAGGCGGTGGTGATCCAGCTCCAGGTGCATCTAGATGGCATTGGTTTCCTGGACCCTTTTCAATCTGGGTTCCGCCCCGGCTATGGCACCAAGGCGGTGTTGGTGGCCTTGGTCAACGGTCTCTGCCGGGAGATGGATGCAGGATGTTCGACATTTCTCATCCTGCTAGATCTCTCAGCTGCTTTGACACCATGGACCATGGGCTGCTGTGGAGATGGCTGTCTGACCTGGGGGGTCTGGATGGGACTGTTCTTGAATGGTTCCATTCATTCCTCTCGGGGAAAAGCCAGTGGGTAGTTTTTGGAGCTGAGATATCTTGCCCCCACGCTTTATCCTTCAGCGTTCCGCAGGGTTCTATTCTGTCTCCATTGTTATTTAATATATATATGCAGTCCTTGGGGGAGGTCATGAGAGGGTTTGGGGCGCGATGTCAGCAATATGCTGCTGATACTCAGCTGTACCTCTCTTTTTCAACTGATCCAGACCCTACTGTCTCGGTGCTATCCCAGTGTTTGCAGACCGTGGCGGAATGGATGTGGTAGAGCAGACTGAAGTTCAACCCTGATAAGATGGAGGTGATGTTGGTGGGGAGAGCAAGGGAGGTGTTGTCCCCCCTGATTGGGGGAGGTTTGCCCTCCTATAGCCCAGCAGGTTCGGAGTTTGGGGGTGGTATTGGATGCAGATCTCCGCCTGGAGCGACAGGTGGAGGTAGTGGCAAAGACCTCCTTCCACCAGTTGTATCTGGTACGTAGGCTGCATCCGTACGTCTCTGGCCCGGACCTGGCCTCCCTCGTCCATGCCTTTGTAACCTCGAGGCTAAACTACTGCAACTCACTCTACATGGGGCTGCCCTTGTTCCTGCTTTGGAGGCTGAAGCTAGTGCAGAATGCAGTGGCCTGGTTCCTTTCAGGGATGGAACGTTGGGAACACATAACACCTGTGCTCTGGAATCTGCACTGGTTGCCGATAGCAAGCTGAGCCAGGTTCAAGGTTTTGGTATTGATCTATAAGGTCCTTCACGATCTGGGCCCCTCATACCTCAGGGACCTCGCCATCCGTGGCCTCTTTGGTATGCCAGGGGTGCCTTCCTGGAGTCCCCTGTTAGGCAGGGGGCCACAATGGATAGGGCACTCTCGGTGGCCAGGCGGCGTCTTTGGAATTCCCTCCCGGAGGAAGCTTGCCTGGTCCCAAGCCTGTTAACATTCCGGTGAATTTGCAAAACCTGGCTGTTCGCCCAGGCCTTTGGGGAGGGGGGCTTTTATCCCCCTCCACCCTTATTTATTGTATTAATGTATATGTTCCTTTGCCCTGTTTTAATTGTTGCAATTTTAAGAACATTTAAAAATGTTTTATACTTGTATTTTTTTTTGAGAGAGAGAGTGTTAGCCACCCCGAACTGTTTCAGGAAGGGCAGGGTAAAAATATTATTAAATAAATAAATAAATAAATATAAAGGTGCACCAATCTCATTCTATAGGTGCAAAACACATTTTCATTTTAATTTACTCCTCAAATCTACTTAGAGAACATAATAAGTGCCATACTGGGTCAGACCAATGGTCCATCCAGCCCAGCATCCTGTCTCAGACAGTGGACAATAAGAGTGGCTTGAGAGAAGCACCCAACAGGTCACAATGGGGGATCCATACCCTGTTGTTTTCCTGCATCTCCCGTCATGTTCCCTGATCTTGTCTGGCTAATAGCTGCTAATGAATCTAGTATCTTCCAGAAACTTGTCCAAACCTCTTCTAAACTTAGCTATATTACTTGCCCTTACCACATCCTCTGGCAGTAGATTCCACAACCCAATTATACGCTGAGTGAAAAAATATTTTCTTTTATTTGTGTTAAACTTGTCACCCATGAGTTTCATGGAGTGTCCCCTAGTTCTAGTACTAGTTGAGGGAGTAAATAACTATTCCTTGTTTATTAGTTCCACACCACTCATGATTTTGTAGACCTCTATCATATCTCCTCTCAGTCGTCTCTTCTCCAAGCTGAAGAGCCCCAACCTACCAAGCCTATCCTCATACGGGAGCCCTTCCATGCCCTTGATCATTTTTGTTGCTCTTCTCTGTACCTTTTCTAGTTCAGCTATGTCTTTTTTGAGATGGGGTGACCAGAACTGTACACAATGACAGGTGCGGTTGCATCATTGACTTGTATAGAGGCATTATGACATCCTCAGTTTTATTTTCTATCCCCTTCCAAATAATTCCTAACATTGTTTGCTTTTTTGACTGCTGCTGCGCACTGCGCTGTGGATTTCATTGTATTGCCCACAACCATCCCCAGATCCTTTTCTTTAGTGGTAACTCCTAGGGATGGGTGAACAGAACCAAGTTCAGAAATTCGGTTCGGTTCAGTTCGGATATTGGGTTCAGTTCAGTTTGGAAATTCAGTTCGGTCGACCGAACTATTCGAGTTCGGTCCGAACTCCTGAACAAAATTAGGAAATTCAAACCCCATTGAACTAAATGGAATATTATCTTTTAGGGATGGGCGAACAGAGCCGAGTTCGGAAATTCAGTTCGGTTCGAAAATCGAGTCCGGTTCGGAAGTTCAGTTCGGACGACCGAAATGGTCCAGTTCAGTCCGAACTCTGAACTTCTGAACCACGTTTGCCCATCCCTAGTAACGCCTAGCTTAGTACCCAGCATTATGTACGCATAGTTTGGATTATTTTTCTCTACATGCATCACTTTGCACTTGTCCAGATTGAATCTTCTTTGCCATTTAGATGCCCAGGCATGCATTGTCGTAAGATCCTGTTTCAGTTCCTCACAGTCTGCTCCTGTTTTAACTACCTTGAATTACTTGATGTCATCTGCAAATTTGATCACCTCACTCTAAACACTCTTTTCCAGATCATTAATACAAACATTAAACAGCACTGGTCCCAATACAGATCCCTGAGGCACACCACTTTTTACATCTCTCTATTGTGAAAACTGACCATTTAGTCCAACCCTTTGTTTTCTATCTTTTGACCAGTTTCTGATCCATAGTAAGACACTACCTCCTATCCCATGACTTTTTAATATTCTCAAGAGTCTTTCATGAGGGACCATATCAAATGCTTTCTGGAAATCCAGGTACACTATATCTACTGGGTCTCCCTTGTCCAAATGCTTATTTACACACTCAAAGAATTCCAACAGGTAAGTGCGGCATGACTTACCTTTACTAAATCCATGTTGACTCTTCCCCATTAAGCGTCATTTGTCAACATACCCTGTAATTCTATCCTTAATGATGGTTTCCACCATTTTCCCTGGCACAGACGTCAAGCTTACTGGTCTGTAGTTTCCAGGATCACCTCTGGATCCCTTTTTAAATATCAGGATTACATTTGCCACCCTCCAGTCCTCGGACGCAGTGGCAGATTTTAGTGACAGGTTACAAATTACTAACAGTAGGTCTGTGATTTCATATTTGAGTTCCTTCAGAACTCTTGGGTGAATGCCATCTGGTCCTGGTGACTTGTTAGTATTCAGTTTGTCAATTTGCCCTAGAACATCCTCCAGTGTCACATTGATTGTAATAACTCTTCAAATTCCTCACCTACAAAGCAAGGATCCAGCATGGGTACCTCCCCAAAATCCTCTGCAGTGAAGACTGACACAAAGAACTCATTCAGCTTCTCTGCAATGTCCTTATCCTCCCTGAGCGCCCCCTTGACTCTCTTGTCATCTAATGGCCCAGCTGACTCCCTAGCAGGCTTCTTGCTTCTGATGTATTTAAACACATTTTTGTTGCTTGTTTTTGTCTCTTTAGCAATCATAAATCACAAGTAGAGCAACTATTTAAGGACACTTTTCTTAGACACTGGGAGATTTTACACCCTGAGAGTGTACTGAAACCAGGGGGGAGGAGGGGCAAGGGAGTAGGCCAGATTAGCGCTTTCTGGATTGGTGCGGTGGCCACCTCCCAGCTATTAGATGACCACCAGATATTTGCCCGCGCCCACCTACCCCCAGCACCTGCTCATGGTGTCGTCCCAGAGAATGTGGATACCACTGTGCTAGCTGTGAATGCTGTGAATGCTAGCTGTGAATGCTAGCTGATGCAAGAAAATGTTCACCCATGGGTCTGCCTCCATCTAGGCAGAGCACCTGGAGAAATACGGGGAGCGACCGCATCTCGGTGGTGGAGGGGGGAGTACGGCGGGTGGGATAGGGATGTACAAATGTGGTTCGGATGTTCGGAGTTCGTCCCAAACTCAGTCTGTTCAGACATCCAAACCAAGCGTCCAAACCGAACTCGAAAATGGGTGAACAGTTTGGTCACGTTCAGATGAGTTTGGGGTCAGGAAAAATGTGACTTTGGGTGGGAAACACATGACTGGAAGGAGGAGGCAGCTGAGGAGCAGACTTCCTGGCACCAGGGGTGGAGACCAGGGGTGGTCCCAGGGCCAAATGATATCAATACCGAATTCAAGATTTTTTTTTGTATCGATAGCACTATTTTCGGATGTTCGGCCGAACCAAACTCCGGAAAACCGAACAGCCAAACCCGAACTCAGATTTTGAACTGAATGACGGAATGTCCAAACATCCAAACCACGTTCTGTTCGCACATCCCTAGGGGAGGAACAGCTGCTTTTCTGTATGGGTTTGTCACACAGAACCTGTAAGTCGTGGCTGCATGTGGGTTTCACAAAGTAACCCCAGACTAATCTCTCATCTGTTAGAATGGAGGCACAGCTCATTTCCATGACCCATTAATCTTTTGACTAGTATCATCAAACACGTCAACAACTGCCAATCGTACTAGATTCTGTGGGGTGGGAAAGAGAGGAGGGTGTGTGATATGAATTCTTTCCCATTAGAGCCTACACTGAAAGCTTTAGGAAACTCAATTTAGATCACTAAGCACCCATCATAAGATAATGTACTTCAATCACTACTTGCAGGCTATTACATAAGTTAAAAAAACCAGGGCCAGCCTTCCCACAGGGCAACTTGGGGCAGTCACCCCAGGACCAGCTCTTTCTGAGGGCCGTGCAGTGACCTCTATTTTTATCACGACAGGTTGCGGGGGCACCACTCCCTCCCAGTAAGGCCCCAAACATAGCCACATTCAGGGCACCTAGTAGTTGCCCCCAGGGGGGATCGGCCATCAGGGGTCCGGCATTTTATCTTTGTCCTCAGCCCCACAAATCCTAAGGCCGGACCTGAAAAACCCGCAGATGCCATTTTCCTGAACCATCAAACTAACCATTATATGTTCTTTCATTTACTATACTGTCCCTTCTTCAAGCTTAATTTTTCAGTTAAAAATCCTCAGAATCAGCCATGTTTAATCAGCTTCACAGTCCCTCAGATGTTCAGAAAACAATAACATTTCCTGCCACCATGTGTTGTTATTTACCTAAGGGCAGTGAATAACCATATGAAGTGCTCACAAGGGTTGTCAATCAGGGTGGTGATGAGGGAACCAGCAGAGTCAAAATTGCGCTAATATTTCCAAGTCCTAAATTGTTTGGTTTTTTTAAATTATATTTAAATACAAGTGTATTTACTCATCTCAATAACCATTTTACACAAATTTGTTACTCCTCTATTGAGAAATTGCTCACTAACAATGGAAAAAAAATATTGTTGAGTAATATTAGCAAGGAGCATTACCAAAGCTCACTATTGGATAAAATCAGAATCTTAGTTCTGGAAGGAACACTAAGAATTATCACCAATGGGGGAAATGCAGTGAACATGGGTGCCTGAACGAAGGTTAGAGGAGTATCTCTCAGGCATGGTATAGATACTGCAAGTCCTGTTTAATTACAGGGGATATACTAGATAACACTTAGGGTTCCTTCCTGAACTAGGATTCTTATTTTATCCAATTTTAAGCGTTGGTAGTGCTCCTTGCTAATATTATACTACAAATTTTTTGTGTGAGCAATTTCTCAGAGGAAAAACAACTTAGCTCTTCACTAAAAGCATTTTTCAATATAGGTCAATGGGAACTGAGCATTTGATGAACGAGCAATAAAATAATATTTTAGCATTTTAAATCACACAGTAGAAACCTCCTCATCTGACCACCTGGTGGTTTTTATCCAGAATAAAGAGGTGTTTGGCTACCTGGGTTCCAATTAGCAGTGAAACAGACAGGCAGTTCAGTATTTATGGGTATTTGCAAACTCAGATAGGCAACTGAATAGCTGATTCATATCTACAGCTGAACCAGGCAGGTATGTGGATATCTGCTTATTTGGTTGTTTGGTTTGCCACTTCAAGCAGTTTGTTTGGTTTGGCTATTCAGTGGATTTGCAGACAAAAAAAAACCCCTCAAACAAAACGGGGGAAAGGATCAAATTTCATTGCAATGAGGAAATACATAGTTCTCATCCTCCTGTAGTTACATAGAGTGTTTTCAGATGGACATGGGAATGCCTGCCGCTGGACATGCTCCCAGGATGTACCCCCACATCTTCCTGCTCCAAGTCCTGCCTAGGTCGGGATCAGATAGATATAGTGGGTTCCCGGCCTGCAGTCTGCCCGAGCATCACCCCCATCCCCACACCATAGAGTTGCAGGCTAGAGAGTCCACAATGCTCTTTTGTTGCCTGGGGCAATTTCTGGCTAGAAGAGGAGCAGCAGCGTGGATCCACGCATCAGATGGACAGCTGCTCCACTTCAGGTCAGTGCCCCAGGCTTGGCTGGCCCAATCTGCCAGTGGAGCTCTGGGATGCCAGGGGTATAGCTAGGGTAGAATGGGCCCATGGACAAGAAATTGACTTTCCCCCCCATCACCATAGACTCCCCTCCCCCCATCACAAGAGCTGCAGATGTGTTGTGTGTGTGTGTGGACTGACTCATCTGCTGCTGTGCTTCTGTTGTATAGATGGTCTCATAAACAGACTGCTTCCCCCCTTAAGTTGTTAAGGAAGGAAGATAACAACAGGCTTGGGCCTTTGGGGTGTTGCTGTGAGGCAGCAGGGGTCATGTGTTGGGGGGTCCCCCCGGCCCTCTCCTTGTACCATGAACTGCTGCTCCAAAATTCAGTCCTGTTGCTGCTGGTGAGGGCCCCCACAGGGCTGCTATGCCAGCTCCACTTGTCACGTGCCGGGTGTATGTGCAAAGCTGCAAGGAGAGCTTTCCTCTCCTCCCAGCGCTCAGTCTATTCCCAGGGGGAGGGGGCCAGTAGGCTCAGGGTCCCGGTGGTAGGCAGCGGCTGGCTCTGGCTCCTTTCTCCCACACCAGTCTTCTTCAGGGAACCAGCGTGGAAGAACTTCTTCCTTCTTTGATGCTCTGATGACCGCTCACCTTGCTGCCTCCCTCATGCATGGCACGTGCAACATGCCCTGCCCAGACGAGGAGAAGAGAACGTCGATGCAGGTACAGTGCTGACACAAATCCAACCGCAGGGCACCCCCTATTTCCTCCCCTTTGCTGTGCACGGTGGGCTGGGCCTATGCACACAACACCAGGGGGTGGGGCTTGAATTTCAGTCCACAAGTTGTCCACGCCACCGGCTGGCGGGGGGGGGGAGGATATGGCAGCTGGTGGGAGCCTGTGCTGGAAGCAATGGTTGAAGATTTTTTTTATTTTTATATTTTTAAATCAGATGTACGGCCAGCTTAGCTATCATAGGGATGAGCCCCTAGCCATGGTGGGCCCTGGGACAAATGTCCCACCTGTCCCTTTGGTAGCTACGCCCATGGATGTTCCAGAGCTCCACTGTTGGAACTGCCCTTGATCAGGCACAGCCTTCTCCACTTCAACATCTGGCAGGCCTCTTTCCAATGGACGGGCCACCTGGGGGTGTGGGCTGGCATGACCATCTCTGGGGCAGCCTGTCCATTTGAAGACACCCACAAACACCCTTTTCTCAGGGTCACTTCCCAGACTAGCCGCAGATCTTTTCTCAACTCTATCAATGATCTATAGGATACAGCTGAGGGGTTAGTGGCTGTAGTGCTGGGAGCTGATGTGGAGCCATCCATATTTGCTTCCCTGCATGTTACTGAGTATGCTTATTGGAACCGAGCAGGCTCAATAATAACCTGCTCTCACTTTGTCCTTTTCAATTCTATTTCAGCATGTGGTATGGGAATAGAGCTCTTGGTCATGGTGAACATTAGTGGGGCTGGAGCTAGAGATTTTCTTCAAATCCCTTAATTTGTTTAGGATGTGTTCCCCACATCTCTTGCTATAATTCCCCACAGGTAATTATACCACTCCACCAATGCAGGTCACTAAACTTCAGTTCTCCTGGGATTTCCTTAATGAAGGACCTCAACATTTCTTTCTTGGAATCAGGTATCCCATCAGGTCTGTTCTATGCCTAGAATGCATATGCTACCCATGAGTAATACCTGCAATTTCATGTAGCCTATTAGGTGCCTGATTGGCAAAATGGTAAATTGGTCTAGGAATCAGGACGGAAAGTAACAAAATCCATACCAGAAGTCAGAAAATGTGAACTGGAAGACGAAAAATCAATACGAAGAACAGTGCATCAGGTAGCTTGTAGGGAACTAGTCGGGTACGGATTTATACCCGATGTTACTGTGTTGGGTCGAGTAATATAATTTAAATGGTAATACCTAATTTTGTGGGGACTCAGTTAACTTGGATGACTCACTGTTGTTTCCAATTTCTTGATAGACTTAAACTCGGTCCCTGTTTGAGCATCCTCTCTGAACATCCTCGCTCCTGGAAGGTTTTTCTCCTAATCTCTGTCCCCTCCTTCAGAGTGCCAGGTTCAAACTCATAAAGCTGTCCCCCCAAGTGAGAGCCATGAAGAACAGCTGCTAACCAACTTGGGAGGATTTAGTGCAGGTTGGGCAAAGTTTCCTAACCCCAAGAGCCATATCCATTACCACACTGAGGCCAAAGAGTCTCAGGCAGTTCTAGAGTCACAGTGTGCCCACTTCTGACTTAGTAGTCAGGCTGCTGTTCTCAAGGTCTCACTGTAAAGGATCTTCCAATCTTGCGGATCTAAGGGTATGACCTTTGTGCTCCCCGATTTTAGCACTAGCACAGATTCCACTGAATAGAATCAGAATCCCGGAGAAAAATTGAGCTATGTATTTGTTGTGAGTGTGCTTTGGTGTTAATAGTATCTTGAGAGTTTAATTATCTTAAGGAAGATTAAATTACAAGAACATAGCACTAAGGTTTATAGAAGCCAGAACAGCTATTTCTGATACACATTTGAAACCTTGGGTGTTTTCAGAGGGACAACAGCCACACCTCTGCTCTGCCGCACCCCCCAGGTGGCCCATTCATTTAAAGGTGGGGCGCCAAATGTGTGGCCCACCGGCAACACTCTAGAACATCCCAGATCACAACGGAGAGTGGGGTGGCCAAACCCGTGGCAGAGCGGTGGTCCATCTGCTCATCAAATGGCTACTGCAGCTCCACTCTCCCCCTGGCAACACCCTAGAGTTGCGGGAAGCATCCTATAGCATTGAGTGATCCTGCATAACTCTGTGGTGCTAGGTAGGGGGGAACCATGTGGGTCTGTTTAAACCCAACCCAGGCCAGGCTGCAAGCGGGCAGACGCAGGGATGTACCCCCAGAGCAGATCTGCGGGTGGCCAGCCTTTCATCTGTCTGAAAACATCAATTGTCCTTAACTTCCCTCACCTGGAATCAGAAGACTGAAAGTTCTTGCAATGCCGCAATGCATAAACACAATGAGGTGAGTTAAATGTGGCGTTTCAACCTTAACTTCCATTTTCTTTCTTTTTATGGATTTAAGCCTGACTGTTAATGCACCTTTTTGTGATTTCATTTCCTCTACAATCATATTTAATTGCTTACCTTGCTGTATAATGCTCAATAAAGCCAAGCAACGTAGCAAAAAATAGCAGGACCTTTTAGCGAGGTTAAAATGAAACCCTTATTAGGATAAAAGTGAGTAACACCTCAATGCTAATTACCATGGTATAGCCAAAACCCATAAAACTGTGTAAAATCTCATTAAGCTCCATCAAAATGTACACCTTGAATTTATCTGGTCAGATAAATGAATAAAAATTAGCAACTATATTAGCCTTTAATACCAACCTTTGCTTCTCAGTGAGGTGAATCCTTCACAGTTAGACTTGATCAGGCAGAGTGTCCTGCTCAATGAAATCTCCCCTCTAAAACATAATAGCTGTTACATTGAACCCCAATGCTTTTGTTTTATTTACAAAACAAACATACCCCAAAAAATGCTTCCTGATAGTTCCATTGATGGTCATGGAGAAGTTGCTAAGGCATGTATATTTCTGTTAAAAACACTAGGGAGGATATGGCTTGAGGATGAAATAGTCAGGAAGTCACAGTTTCCTCTCCAGTTTCTGGGCAAGTCACTTTGATCTTATTTTACTCTATAAAATGAAGTCAATGAAACTTATCTAGCATTAGGCACCCCTTTTTCTTTATGGTTTTAAACTAAAATTCCCTATCCCTCTCACTCCTGGAATCAGATAAATCTTAGCTTACCTTGTCATCTGCTAAAAACAAACAATAACTTTGCCAGTGCACCCCCAAATGAGACAGGACAGCTCGGATGTGTTTAAATGGTCGCACTCTTTATTCAGATTGAATTGACTTCTGATTAGTATAGGCAGGGCCCCGAGTCTTCTGCGCTTCTGCGATTCGCGGAATTTTCACAGAATCCTGCCCTAGGCAGGATTATCGCAGAAACTGGGGAAATCCCCGCGGAATTTCCCTTCCTTGGCGGTGAGTCAATCCAGGACATGCTTTATTCAGGCCACAAGCCAATCAGGGGCTTGCACAGCCTTTATAAAGCAGGTCACATCAGCACATGTCACTTATGGTCCAGAATTCACTTGAGACCGCCGCTGCCGCCGAGGGGCCCGACTTCAGCTGCCGCTTCTCCGGCCGCTCCGGGATCGCCGCTGCTGCTGCTGCCGCCACTGAAGGACTCCAGCCCAACCTCCAGCTGCCGCTTCTCCAGTCGCTCGAGGGATCGACGCCGCTCCAGCATAAGGTAAGTAGGTGGTGGGGGGGTTTTCTTCTGGGGGGGCCGCTGTGCGCTCTGCATTTTACAGTTTGTGTGTGTAATGTGTGTGTAACATGGCAAAAACACACTTTGCCATGTGTTTTTGTGGGTGGGTTTCCTGCTTTGCCATGTGGTTTTTCTGGGTGGGTTTCCTGCTTTGCCATGTGAGTCGCAGAATTTTGCCATATGGGTCGCAGAATTTTCCATTTTGGGTCGCAGAATTTTGGAAAATATTTTGCAGAAGAATCGGGGCCCTGAGTATAGGTGGGGTAATTGCCTATGAGACTGGGTCCAGTACCTCAAATAACATGACTAACATAACATCAGAAATTGACCCGATGTACCCTCGGGTACCAGTTTCTATTAATCAAAATGTCTTCCCCTCTCCTCCGCAACTACTGGGAAGGGAACAAGGCCCTTCTGGATCAGAGGAAGGAGGGAGGTTCCAGCAGGCTGGGACCATATCTGTCCTTACTACCCTTGCGGGTGACCTCTTCCAGGGAGGCTGACCCCACCGCTTGTTGTACCCTGCTTTTGCGGCAGGTGTCGCCTCCCCATCTCTTATGTAGATGCCCCATCTTTTAGGTTTTATTTTAAACTATGCACGGTACTGGAACCCTGCCGAGTGCAACAAGTGTAACTTTAGGACAAGACACCATCCTTTCTAGCCTAATGGGGCAGTATCAATCAGACCGCATGGCCCAACACTGTGAGGAAGGAGAAAAATGGAACCTGGAACCAATTGGTTTCCACAAAAATTCCTTCCTGGCCCCACTAAGCAACCAATGTACTCCACCATGTTATAAGGCAGGATGGAGGGTGCTGCTCCTCTTGGCTTCTGCCTGGAACTGAGGCGGGAGCTTGCAGTAGATTGGAGCCCTGCCCCTTCTCCAGCTGGGGTCCAATCACCAACTGTGCTTTTCAAAACTAATCGGCCAGGGCTGCCTAGCAACCCCAGCCGGGGAGTGATCATGGAGGCTCCATCCCGCTCCTGGGTCCTGTCCCATTCTCCCAAAGAGTGGGGGGGATGAGGCAAGGGGCCCTGTCACAGTCACTTTGGTTCACGAAGGGAAATTCTTCAGATGTTTCCCAAACAACAATTAAATCCCCAAGCTTATTCAAGGATACAAAGATTTCAAACCAAGGCCTTCTAAAGTTTAACAATTTCCAAATGGCTACTGGTCCTGCTTCTGTCTGAAGAATTACACCTGACAACTCTCCTTCAGCAGTCCTCCACTCGGGAACCACTGCACAGCTGGCTTCTGACATATATTGGGAAGGAACCTATTTTTAGAGAGGTCCTTCTTCTGCAGCCCTACTAGAAGTCAGAGATGTTACTGTAGGAGTCTTCTCATGTGTTTGCTACAATGGAGAAGGTGAGCCCCTAGTGACTAGTCAGATAATCTCATGTAGGAAGAATTGGATAATGAGGAAGGATTCACAAACTACGGAAAGGTAAACAAACTTGTAACAGGGCTGGTTGACTAGCTGAGGCCTGTACTTCAGCATGAGAACACCAATAAATGCTTTGCCATCCAATCGGAAAAATGGTTCAACACCATACTATGACAACTCCAGACAGAGCTCCAGTTGCAAAAGGGTTTGGCGTCAGTATCTCAACTGTTGGTGTCAGCATTATCAAGGTTTGCATTGCCAGGAATGAAGGGTATTTTCAGACGTTACGAGATCACGCTCAACCACAGTGAACCACGCTCAACACCGCAGCGGGGCCAAAGGGCCGTGAACGTCTGTTTGGCGTGCGCCAGATGTTCATCACGCTTAATAACCACATGGGGTCAATTTCAACCACGCTTCCCGGGCTAGCCGGGGGAAGGTCTCGGGAAGCGTGGTCAAACCAACCCCCACAGGGAACCAAGCAAAAGTAACGTCTGGACGCCAATCCCCCAGCGGAACCAAAAAAATGGAGCCCCGGCCGGGGACGAGGCACGCAGCGTCGCTGCCAGGCAACCAGCACCAACACAAACACCGGAGGGAGATTTAAAGCGAGAGCAGCAGCAAGCAAGCGTGGCGGGATGGAGCGAGGAGGGAAGCGGAAGAGACCGGAGGCACGAACAGCGACAGCGGCGGCACAGGAGGCGGAGGACGTGCAGCCAGGCCCAGCGATGCAGGCGGAGGGGGCACAGGTGCAGGAAGGGGGCACACGGGAGCACCCGACCAGGGAGGCGCCCCGGGAACACCAACCACAGCTGCAGCCGGGTCGCGCCGCCCCGGGGACAGCGGCCGGAACAGGCCCACAGGAGGCACCCAGGAAACGGGTAAGGGCACCCACTGGGAGGGGAACAGGGGGCACAGGGGAACCCCCTGTGGAGGGGGCCGGGGGGACCCCGGGCGGAAGGCAGGGGGGCAGGGGGACCCCGGGCGGAGGGCAGGGGGGCAGGGGGCCCCCGAGAGGGCCCACACCCTCACCCAGCAACCAACCACCCCCCTTCCCCCCCCCAGACACGAAAGTCGGCCCGGGCGGACGAGCCCCAGGAGGAGCCCGGCCCCCGGCCCCTGGAGGCGCACCCCCAGGAGGAGGTGGAGGAGGAGCACAGGCAGGTGCAGCAGGAGCTGCACCGGGAGGAGGAACAGCAGGGGCCCAGCCGGAGGAAGGCCTATCACAGAGGGGGACAGTGGGGCCTCCAGGAGACCCGGGACTTCATACGGATCTGGGGGACCCTCGAGTACCAGGTGGAGCTCGCAATAAACCAGCGCAACGAGCATGTCTACCGGGACATCGTGCGCGACATGGAGGCGGCGGGGCACGAGCGCACTGTCAACCAGTGTCGCTCGAAGGCCAAGGAGCTCAAGAGGGGGTACAAGGCCCTCAAGGACAATAACAGCCGCTCCGGCCACGGGGCCCGCACCGCCCCCTACTACGATGCCCTGGACCGCATCCTTCACATGAAGGGCTCCATAGTTGCCCCACGCCTGGTGGGCAGCGCTGTGGTCCAGGGCAGGGAGCGGGCCGAGGTACCCCCTCCCCTCGCCGCCCGCCCGGTAGACACGAGCTCAGGGGACCCCCACCCCCAGGAGGACCACCCGGGACCCGCAGAAGCCCCAAGGCCCCCCCCCAGCAGCAGCCCGGAGACATCCCAACGCCGGGCCGGCCAGGCGGAGTCGGAGGTCGGCACCTTCACCACCCTCAGCCAGTGGTCCCAGGGGGAGCACTCCCAGGGTGAGGCGCCGGCCTCCGAAGGCTCGGAGACGGACATAGAGGGTAAGCGGGCCCCCAGGGCAGGGGGGGGCACGACCAGGGGGCCGGTGGCAGGGGCGGGGGTGGGGGCCCTGCTGCAGGGGCCACAACCAGCCCCCTTCACCCGCTCCCCCCTCTCCCGCCCGCAGGACATGGGGAGCCCCAGGACCGGGCCAGCGAGACGGTGCAGGCCCCCGCGGAGGGCACAGGAGAGCAGGTGCCGGACCCAGGTAAGGCGGGAGGGCTGGGATTGCGGGAGGGCCCCCCGGGCGCCAGCCCAGGGGGGCCTCTGGCCTCAGTGGGGGAGGGGGGGCAGGGGGCCCCGGGACCCGACCCCGCTAGGGGACAGGGCCCTGCACTGACCCACCCGCCCATTTCCACAGGGCAGCCCCCGCGCGCGGCGCCTCCGCCGGCCGCGGCCCCAGCCCAGCGGATGCGGGAGTACCGGGCGCGGGTCCGCAGGCGCAGGGAGGAGCAAGCGGAGGACATCGTCCGCAGGGCGGAGGAACAGGGGGAGCGCATGATCGCCTCCGTGGACCGCATGGAGGCGGCCATAGAGCGGTCCATGGAGAAGGCCCTGGAGACAGACCGCCGGCTGGAGGCGGAGGTGCGCCTGGAGCGGAGGCGGGAGCGCCGGGAGCACCAGCGGCAGCAGGGGCTGCTCAGGGGCCTCCGGCAGGACATACAGGGCATGGTGCGGGAGCACAGTGCCAAGATGGACAGGTCCCACGACATTGGGACCTCCCTGCTCCTGCATGCGGGCACCATGTGTGCCTACGTGATGGCCGGCGCACCTCCGGGCGCCCTGCCCGCCCAGGTCCCCATGCCGGGCCCCTCGGCGCCCCCGGGCCCAGCCCTGCCGCCCCTGGCGCCCCCCCGGCCCCAGGGCCCTCGCATGCGCCTCCCAGTGCCCCCGGGCCTCCGGAGGGTCCAGCCCCCCCGGGGCGCGACCGGGGCACCGGGCACAGCTGCCCATCCGCCGCCCGGCCCCCTGCCGGGGCCGGGACCGGCCCAGGACACGGCAGGGGACACGGACAGTGGGGGGGAGGGGAGCTCCCAGAGCTCGGTGGGCCCAAGCGGCCGCACGAGGGGTCGGCCCAGGAAACGCGGGGGGATGGTGGGAAGGGGGGGGAGGGGGAGGGCCACATGAGGGCGGGTGGTGGACGGGGACACGGGCACGGGGGTGGGGAGGGGGCACAGGGTGATTGTGTGAACTGTGTGGGCAATAAAGTGTTGTAAAGAGACAGTTGTCCCCGGCCCGTTTGTGGGGGGGACAGGGCTGTGGGACCGCGTGTACAGGGGCATGGGCACGGAACGGGGGGTGGGGCCCCCAGGGGCGGGAAGGCCCTCACAGCGGGCCCCCCCGGGCGATGTGGGTTGCAAGGGCGTTCCGGATCCTTTTGGCATACCGGTACTCCCGGGGGTTCCCTGCGTTCACGTACAGGGGAACAGGACCGGGGGGCCGGTGGGGCTCGGGGTACTCCAGGGCCGCCCCCTCGGTCTCGCACACATTGTGCAGAACGCAGCAGGCACCGATCACCAGGGCGGAGGTGGGGACGGTGAAGTCCAGGCGGCCAGCTATACTCCTCCAGCGCTGCTTCAGGGCCCCGAAGGCACGCTCCACCACGGTCCGGCTCGCACACAGGCGGGTATTGTATACCTGCTCCGCAGGGGTGCTCGGGACAGGGTAGACCTTCATCAGCCAGCGGGTCAGGGGGTAGGCGGGGTCCCCCAGGATGCAGGGGGGCATGGGAACACCCTCGATCCACCTCATGCCCATGTCCGCGAAGTCCCCCCGGTACATGCGGGCATAGAAGGGGGAGATGGTCATGATCCTGGCGTCGTGACTCCGGCCGGAGTTGCCCGTGTAGATGTCTATGAAGCGGGCCCGGTGGTCCACCACCCCCTGCAGGTGCAGGGAGTAGTATCCGTGCCGGTTCACATACTCCAGGGCCTCCCCCGCGGCCGGGCGCAGGATCTCGATGTGTGTGCCGTCCACGGCTCCGATGCAGTTCGGGAAGCCCCCGGCCGCGAAGCCAGCCATCACAGCGCCCTGGTCCAGGAGCTGGATGGTCCTGTCGAGGAGCACGCCCTCCACAGCCTCGCACACATCCCGCACGATGCAGGCGACCGTGCTGAGCCCCACCCCGAAGTGCTGGGACACGGAGCGGCAGGAGTCGGGCGTTGCGAGGGCCCAGACCCCTATGGCCACCCGCTGGACCATGGGGATGGGCTCCCGCATGGAGGTGTGCTGCCGCTCCAGCCAGGGCGCGAGGAGCTCCGCTAGGCGCAGCAGGGTGGCCTTGCCCATCCGGAAGTGGGACCCCCACTCGGCCTCCCCCCAGTGGGCCTGGGCCCGCTCCCACCAGGCCTGGGGCCGCTCCGTGACCCATAGGCTCCGCGCTATGGGCATAGCCAGCAGCGCTGCCCGGCGGAGGGTCTGCGTTGCCCAGCGGAACCGCCTCGCGGCCCCTCGGAGCGCAGCGGGCCGGGTGAGGCTCCGGCAGGCGGCCAGCCACGCCCCCCAGGCCCGGCGCCGAGCCCTGAGCCGGCCACGGACTCTCCTGCGGGCCTGCTGGCCCCGGAGGCGCACGCCAGCCCGCAGGGCCAGGACATAGCGCAGGCGGACGGCCAGGTGCACCCTCTCGGTCAGGAGGCACAGCTGCTCAGTGTGGTCACGGTGCCACTCAGCCGCGAGCGCGAGGAACATCCAGTTCCCACCTGCCCTATCGCGCTCCATGGTGCTGGGGCCCCGGTGGGGGCTGGGAGCGCTTATGCCGGCCCGGTGCTGGTGGCCCCGCCCGGGGGTCGGCCTCGCGGCCCTGCGCGCGCCCTGTGCCGGTGCATTCCGGCTGCTCCCGCCCCCAGCACCCCGGGCCCCCTCCCCTCGCTGTTTGTAGCGGGATGGCCTTGAAGGTGCGATTAGGCAGACAGAGAGCTCGCTGTTGTTCTCTGCAGCTGTGCCGGGCCCGCACCCCACGCCTCGCTCTGTTGTGCTACAATGTTGCGGTGCGGGCCCGTGTTCCCTGTCCCGGGGGCCGGGCCGAGCCTCTCCCGGCCCTGGGCAGTCTGTGTGCCCTCCGGGCTCCGTGTCCCATTCCCTGTTGTGCTGGACCATGGCTGGCTGCCCATCCATGGGGCTCCCGCTGTCCGGCCCCCAAGGGGCCCCCCATATCTGGGCCTTCCGCGAGACCATGTCTCTGTGCGACCTGTGGCACACCCCTGCCGTGCAGCTGCTCCTGGCCGGGCCGGGGAGCCGTGCAGGTGCCTACGAGAGCCTGAGCTCCGGGCTCCGTTACTTTGGCCATGTGGTGAGCGCCCGTGATTGCCGGCTGCATGCGGAGGCCCTGGGGCTGGCTCGTTTCCCCGAGGGGCGCATCCCGGAGGTGCTGTGCGCCCATGTGCCCTGGAGCGCCTCGGAGACCGTGTCAGCGCTGGTGGTGTGTGGTCTGGGCGCCTACTCGGAGTGCCTGGCCGAGGGTGGCCCTGCCTTGGCCGTGACCTACTTTTCCTGTGTTCACGGGGCCCGTGGGTACCAGCGCACACGTGGGGCGGTGTACCAACGCCTTCTGGAGATGGGGCACCTTCCGTGGCCCCCTTCTGCTGCCTGCTGTGTGCCAGAGCCTTCCGCGGTGGAGATGTCGTCCCTATTGGCGGTGTGGGCGCGTGTGGATGTGTAGCCGGCTCTCACCATGCCCGATCCCTTCGAGGCCTACTACCTGATCGCCCACTACATGTCCTTGCAGGGGTACCGCCGGGGCATGCTGCACTGGCCCCATCTGGTCCACCAGGCTGGGCACCCGGGCCCTGGGGCCTCTGGGGCCCCCAGCGGCGGCCTGTGACTGCTGCATCACCTCCCTGCCCCCCCCGGTGCGGTGCCCCCGTGTGGGCTCCTGCCCCGGTCCGGGGGGGGGCCCTGGTCCCCGCTGCCTGCTCCCACCCTGGTGACTCTGCCTCGGTGAGCTCCCGCCTGCTTCGATGTTCGCTGCTGCCCCTGCCCGTGGCCCTGGGCCCCCTCCAGCCCCCCCATCCTGGTTGCCCGTCCCGGTGGCTGGGTGGGGCGCTCCGTGTGGCCTCCCGAACCACCCGTGTGCTGCTAGCGGTCCTCTCCCACCGGCCCTGGCACCGACTGCACACACGCACCGCAGGTGCCTGCATGACCTGGGGGTCCGCCCCCTCCCGGACCGGACCGGACCTTGTCCCTTGCCCGGGTGGGGGCTGCTGGTGTGTCGCTAGACCTGCAGAGGGGCTCCACCGGACCCGCCTGCCCTCCATGTGCCCCCTGTGACTGTGGGGGCCCCTTCCTTCTCCTCCTCCTCCTGGACCCTCTGTGCAGGGCTCGCTGTGCATTGGGGGCCCCCATCGTGCCTTGTTCCAGGGGTCCACCCCCCCCTCCAAGACTGCCTCTGTTGCTGTGGGGGCGCCTCTGTGGACTGGGGTGGTGTTGGAGTGGTGGTTGCTGCTGCCTGTGATTTGCCCCTTGGCAGTGCCCCCCCTCATCCCTCCCGTTGTTCCTCGTGGTGTGTTCCGGGTGCCCCTGCCCCCCATTCCCAAGCTTTCCCTTGTGTGTGTGTGCCCGGGCATGTGTTCGTGCTGTGTGTCCCGCTGCGGGTCCACTGTGTGTGTCGGCTGTCAGTCTGTTCTCCCTCTTCCCCCCTCCCTTCCCATTTCCCTTGTGTGTGTGTTCCCTTGTGTGCCTTTTGGCTTTGTTTGCCATTCTGCGGCCATGTCTGTGTCCCGCCCCTGCCCGGTGCCTTCTGGGAGTTTTGACCATGGCGGGGGTTAATCTGCATGTCTGTTGTGCTGCCCCGGTCCATGATGGTTCGGCCCGGTTCCCGGCCGTGGTCCCGGTCCTGATCCCGTCACGTCTGTTTGGGTCGTTTTTCCACCCCGGGGCATGGTTGTGCTGTTCACCCCCCCTGGGGGTTCATTGTGGTGAACCGCCCGCCCGTAACATCTGAAAGCACCCGAATTGCTGTTGTAATACAACCTGAATAGCACCATAGAGAGATGGTGATGGACAGGTTTGAAGGAATTGGCTACATCAACTGCATTGGGGCTTGGTCATGTGTCATATGGTTGCTGCATACATCAACAGTAAAGAATTCTACTCTCTGGTTCTGCAAGCTTTTGTGGACAGCATCATTCACTTCATCACTGTTTTTGTGGGCTGGTTTGGCAAGAACCATGATGCCAGGTTTCTGTATTTCATCTTTTTTTGAGCATGTGGAAACTGGAAAGGGAGTTCATGAGCCATAAACGGCCATTATGTTTGAGATTCTGTCCCTAGGGCCTTGTCATGCTTGGATTCTTTATTTGCCAATTGTATACCTTCTTTACCAATTGGATACCCTCTTTCCTCGACTGGTTCGCCTCCTACCTTTCTGACCACTCCTTCAATGTATCTCTTCCTAACTCCTCCCCCCTCCTCCTCCCTACCCCTCTCGGTCAGGGTTCCCCAAGGCTCTGTCCTTGGCCCTCTTCTCTTCTCTATCTACACCAAATCCCTAGGCAAACTCATTGCCTCCCACAGTTTTCAATACCACCTATATGCTGACAACACTCAACTCTCTCCACCCCTTCCTTCTCCCCCTCTGTTCAAACTTGTCTCATCGACTGTCTCTCTGATATCTCCGCCTGGATGTCTCAACACCAACTAAAACTGAACATGGTGAAAACTGAAATCCTGATCTTCCCTCCCAATCCTTACTCTCCCTTGTCCCTGTCAATTGCCATTGACGGGGTCTCCATCCTCCCTGTCCCCCAAGCCCGTAGCTTGGACTTCATCTTCGACTCACACCTTACCTTCAAATCCTACATTGACTCTGTGGCCAAATCCTGCAGCTTCTGCCTCCACAACATTGCTAAGATCCGCCCTTTTCTGTCTGTCTCCTCTGCCAAAACTCTCATCCACGCCCTAGTCATCCCACACCTCGACTATTATAACCTCCTCCTCGCTTGCCTTCCCCACTCTCACCTTTCTTCCCTTATCTCTGTTTAAAACTCTGCTGCCAGGATCATCCACCTAGCCCGTTGCTATGACCATGTGCAGCCTCTCATCTCCTCTCTCCACTGGCTCCCACTTTCTGAGCGTATTCTGCACAAGCTCCTTGTCTTCACCTACAAAGCCCTTCACAACCTCACTCCCACCTATCTCTCTGTTCTGATCTCCCTCTGAACCCCTGTTCGAGCACTCTGCTCCTCTTCCATCCCTTCTTCACCCTCCCATGCCTCCCCTGCTCCCCCAACCGCCTTTATCCCTTCTCCTTCCCTGCCCTTGTTCACCTTGATCCCACCCTTTAAACCTTCAAGTCCCTTCTCAAAACCCACCTCTTCCGCTCCACCCTTCCCAACTCCTGCTAATCATCCCCACCCAGGATTATCCCCACCTGTTATCTGAAAACTCCCAATTTAGTGTAACCAAGTCAAGAATGTCTACGTGAGGTCTCGCATCCTCATGAATGTTGCATCCCTTGTCTCTCCCTCTGTTCCCTGTCTCCCCTTCCTCTGTCTTTAGATTGTAAGCTCTCTGGCAGGGACCCTGTCTATCTTATTCTCTGTAAAGTGCCAGGTACATCGCTGGTGCTATATAAAAGCTTATAATTATAATATTAAATAATAATTATTATAATAATAAATAATAAATAATAAAAATAATAATAATTACCATGGGTCAAATATAGGGTGTGCGGGTCACAGCAGTACACAAGCATTTTTGGCTATATTTATTTATTTTAAACTTTTATATCCTGTCCCATTCTGCACACGCAGGTCAGGGTGGCTCACAATCATAAAAAATCATCGTAACAAAAAATAAAATAAAATCACAAGTTAACACATAACCAAGTGGAGCCCAAACAACCCAGAAACCCCCTCAACCCATCACCCTACCCTCCTCCCTCACCAAATGCCAGGTGGAACAGCCAAGTTTTACATTTCCATTGAAATGAAAGGAGGTCAGGAGACACTGGAGCCTCCACTGGAAGGGAGTTCACAGCCGTGTCACGGCCACCAAGGATGCCCTCTCCATCATTGCCACCCAGGATACCTGGGGGACATCAAGGAGGCCCCCCCTGATGACTTCAGGGGTCGATCTATAGCCGTGGAGATTTATTTACTTATTTATTTATTTCAATATTCTTCTACCCCACACCCTCCTGCTCACAGAGCAGCTCAGGGAAGCTCACAACATCCAAAACTGACAATAATAATAAAAATATTCATATAATACATCTAATCTACTGCTTAAAATCCATTAAAATACTAAAAATATACTAAAAGGACAACAGAACCACCCCCTCACCTAACCCTTCCCACCCTGCCTGTCTCCCTCTCCAAAGGCCTGGTGGAACAGCCAGGTCTTGCACTGTCTTTGGAAAGAGGGGAGGTCTGGGGACAGGCAGGCCTCCATTGTGAGGGAATTCCACAGCCTAGGAGCGGCCACTGAGAATTCCCCCCCCTCACCACCCAGGAGACTTCAAGTTGGGCGTCCCTTGGCAGACCACAGGGGTCACAGTACGACATGGGACCTGAGGCGGTCCCAAAATTAGGCAGGGCCCAGGCCATTTAGGGCTTTATAGTTCATTGTCAAAGCTTTGAATTGGGCCTGGAAGACAACAGGCAGACAGTGCTGAGAATGAAATACTGGTGTAATGTGCTTCCAGTGACCCATTCCTGTTAAGAGACGGGGCATCGTATTCTGCACCAGTTGCAACCTCCGGACTGTCCCCAATGGCAGCCCCATGTAGAGTGCATTACAGTAGTCTAGTCTAAAGGTAATAAAGGCATGGGTTATGATGGCCAGATCAGAGTTCAAAATATATGGCTGCAGCTGTCGTATCAGAAGTAGTCAGCAAAATGCTCCCCTCGCCAAAGCCTGCACCTGGAGATCCAGGTTAATCTGTGAGTTGAGGAGCATCCCCAGACTATGGACCCGAGTGTCCAAAGGGGGTAAACCGCGTCAATGACTGGAGCCACCACCCCTCAGCCCTACCAACCAACATCACCTCCATCTTTTCAGGATTCAATTTCAGATGGCTTGCCCTCATCCAGTCCCCCACAGCTGCCAGGCACAGGGCAAGCATCAAGACCGCCGAGTCTGGGTCTGCAGAAAGAGAGAGATAAAGTTGGTTGTCATTGGCATACTGACGACAACACATGCCGAACCCTCTCACGACTTCTCCCAGAGGTTGCATATATATACACGTTGAACAGGAGGGGGGAAAGAATAGAACCCTGTGGGACTCCACACGTGAGATCCTGGGGAGATAAAATACATTCCCCGAGAACCACACATTGAGTTCTCCTGGCCAGGAATGAGTGCAGCCATTCAAGAACAATTCCACCTACCCCGGCCTGGCCCCACAGCCGCACCACCAACATCTCGTGGTCAACAGTATTAAATGCAGCTAACAGATCTAATAAAATAAAAATAAAAGATTTGTCCTGATCTAATTCATGGAGCAGGTCATCAACCAAAGCCACAAGCGCAGTCTCAGTGTCAAACCCAGACTGCAAAGGGTCAAGAAAACTGATCCAATCCAGATGCCCATGAAGCTGCCAAGCCACCACACATTCAATAACCTTCCCTAAAAAGGGAAGGTTAAAGACTGGCTGATAGCTGGCCAGGAAGTCAATGTCAAGAGATGGTTTTTTGAACAGAGGGCGTGCCATCACCTCTTTGAGGCGGCTCGGCACTGTGCTCTCCCCAAGGGAGGTAATGACAAACCCCCACCAGCAGCGGCCCTAATGTCTCCCCAGCAGACCTTAACCAGCGAGGATGGGCAAGGATCGAATTCACAACAGGTGGCCTTAGTGCCTCAAGGACATCCACCTCATCAGTGGGCGACACCCACTGAAATTGATTCCATGAAATTGGACAAGGCAGGGCCTCCACTACCTCAGGTTCACCCGCTGTTCTAAGTGGAGCATTGAAGTCGTGGTGAATCCGAGCAATTTTATCCACAAAAAAGTCTGATGGACGTGACTTTGTGGATGCTATAAGGGTAGCAAATAACTCTTTCTTTGCTGTCCGCACCGCTACAACATAAGCTTTCAAAACTTGTTTTATGCTGCAATCCGTTGGCTTCAGTGCGAATCTGGTGCCACTATCGCTCCACCTTCCTTCCTGCTTCATCCAGTTCAGGTCCTCTGTAAACCAATGGGACCTGTGTCATCGGCATTCCTGAAGCAGACACCTGGGAGCTGTTTGGTTGATGGGCTCAGTTAAGCTGTTCCAGAGGACAATGAGGCCATCAAGAGAACAGTCATCAAGACTGGGAGGTAATTCCCTAAAGGTATTCCGGAACCTTTCTGATTCCATAAGTCTCTGGGGGATGGACCAACCGAACTGGTCCTACACCTCTCTGGTGGCAGACGTGCGCCAGGAGACTGGTCTGGAGGAGATAATGCTCCGTCCATGACATGGGCATAGTTAATACATCCCCCCCACCAGATCCCCCACCTCAAGGCCAGTGGTTAGGTCAAAGGTATGTCCTCCATCATGTGTTGGGCCCACAACTCTCTGAGATAGTCCCATGGTGGCCACGGACTCATACTCCACTCCCCCAAGGTCAGTGTCAGCGTGGATGTTGAAATCCCCCAGGACTAATGTCCTTAGAGACTGCAAGACCATCTCTGACACCAACTCAACTAGGGCAAGTAGGGATGCTGCCATACAGGTAGAGATGAGGTGGTCTCGCAGATAGGTGGGGTCCAGACTGTATAGGGCTTTATAGGTCAACACGAACACCTTGAATTGGGCCTCGAAAACTACAGGCAGCCAGTGCAGAGCACGGAGCACTCATGTTATATGCTCATGGCGACCCGTCCCCATAAGAAGACAGGCTTCTGCATTCTGCACCAGCTGCAGCCTCTGAGCCATCACCATGGATAGCCCCACATAGAGCATGTTGCAATAGTCCAATCCTGAGGTGATAAATGCATCGATGATGGTAGCCAGGTCTACCTCCAAAATGTACACTCAAAGCCGACGCACCAGATGTAATTGGCAAAACGGTCCCCTCACCACAGCATCCACCTGAACATCCAGGCAGAGTCAAAGATCAAGGAGCACAACCAGACTATGGACCTGAGAGACAAGGGGGGGAGGGGGGCGCACACCATCAATGATAGGCACCTCCTCTCCCTCACCCCTGCCCACCAGCATAAACTCCATCTTATCAGGATTCAGCCTCAGATGGCTAACCTCATCCAGTCACCCACAGCTACCAAACGCTAAGCAAGCACAGAGTCTGCCAGGCCTGATGAAAATGAGAGAGAGATCTGGGTGCCATCAGCAAACAAATCTATCCATCTCCCTTGAGAAGACTGTGGGAGTTCCATTTTTGGGATTGATTGCTAATATGACATGGGGCCACTATTTCCATCCTGCTAACCAATGACTAGCTAACCAGTTTACAGTCATGAAGTTACCCATGGCTGAGTCTTAGACCAGGAGTCAAACTCAGGACTCTCAACTCAACTCCAGCATGCTATCCAATGGAACACAGTAGCTTCACAAGAAAATTGTGTGTGTATTACTCATTTTTTATACTTGACACACCAGTACTCTTATCTCTGCCAATAGGCATTCTCTCTCCACAATTGCCGTATCAGGGCAACCAAGAGAATTCATCACCGAATCTGGCTTTGGATTGCCATGAAGTTACTTTGAGCCTTCATCAGACTGAGCTTGTAAAAGAGAATGCAAACAGCAGAATTCCTTTCTTTTGCAAATAAAATATACAACAATCTAATAATGCCACCATACTCTCAGAGTCCTACATTTGGCAACTTTGATTTCAACAAGAGCTCACAATGTTAATTCAGAAGATATTTAATTCAGGACATATTTATCACTACTTCATAAAAAAACAACTTATAATTTTATGTTATTTATTCTTCATGCAGAAACAATCTTTTTGTTGATGAGCCTGTATTTGTTTAGAAATGTGCAATAGCACCCCTGTAGATACACGGAGGAATCTTTTATCAGAAACAGCCTTTAGGCCACAGTTTGCAATCAGTGAATATTTATATTAGGAGCAATTGCACCCGACAGTAATTATCTTATCACAGAGGAAAAGGTTAGAATGAAGCTTCTCCATTGGACACCTACTGTGTGGATAATTAAGTATCTCCATGGCTTCTTTCATTACTGCGTTCAATAATAGTTAAATACCAGGGAATCCAGCCATAATCAGACATGATTTGATGAGATACAGGGGGAAAAAAAGACAGGAACAAACAAAATGATTCTACAAAAACAGCAAGTAAAATTGCAAGCATTTCTATAATATGCTGGGGTCACTAGGCTCAGAAAATATTTGGGCCATATCTTACTATTGATTTTTAAGAACTCCAAAGAGAAAGAGAGTGCTAATATTAAGTTGCAACTTTCAATAAAATTTATGAAAATAAATCAATGTAGGATGTAATTATTTTAAAGAATATGGTAATTTCCCCTCTTTAGAGTTTATTTTCAAGAAGAATCAATTCAATAATAAACATCTGATTACGCTTCTAGCAGCAGTTTAAAGAGAGTATCTTCCCTAAAATAATATAGTCACCCCCCCCCAACACACACACACACACAAGTTAACTTTAAAGAACAAAAGAAATGTCAGCCAATAATAAAAAAGTTATCATGTAGCCACAGTACCACTCAGTGATGTAAAAGCAAAATGAAAGATAAAAACTCTTTGGAAATGGCATACAGAACTTGTTAGACAAAATTATATTTTCATAACGATACAGAAAAACACTCTTTAGAATTGTAGTCAGGCTCAGTTACTTTGAAAGTTTATATATTGCTAAAAGCCACTGTATGAGATAAATTGCATGATGCACAGATAAATGCAACACTTAAACTTTCAAATCTAGATTTCTCAGTTATTCCCCCTAAATCGATGTAATCTGAATTTCAGAATTGCCTTTTGCTCCAAACCATTCATCTTAATATTTACTTAGGCACCCCAAAATAAATTTTGGAATACAACGTTAGGTCACTGGTTTGAAAATTGTGCCCTAAACCTTTGGAATCATGCTACTTACTGTGGACTTAATCTTTAAAACACTGATGATGAATGGAGCAACATAACCTTTCCCATTAAGTACCCACACTGAATTCATAATGTGCAATCATTAGTCTATTCATGTCAATGGCTAAGTTTTCACAGAGTTTAACTCCATGTTCCATGAAACTTGTGTGGGAGCCCGCATGTACTACAAAGGGAATGCATGCAGAAACCACACAGAAACCCCAGCAGTGGGGCAACAGTGTAACAGCAGGCTGCATACATGGAAACTATGTGCAAGGACTGGCCAACGTCAGGGGCAGATTGGCAGGGGTGGCAAAAAGCAAAGGTGGAAGTTGCAGCAGAGGGACACAACCATGCCCATGACATAGAGGACAACCGGAATACTACAAAGATGCACAGTGCAGATGGCCATGAATAGAAAAAGTGAATGGTTGAAGGAAGGGGAAGCAGGTGCACAGTGTCTGGCCTTGGGGTTGGGGTGCAACACATCTCCGATTGTTGCTGTGGGTCATACATGCACATGGTCCTGGCTGTGCCTCCCTGCATGGCCCCTTTGTCCCTGGTTGTCAAAGTGATGGCTTTCCTTACCCATACCCTTTGCACCACATGTGGGCTTACACGCACAAGTTTTTTTTCACCATTGGGGTTTTCAGGTGGTTTCTGTGTGCATATCCTTTGTGCCGTACATGGGCTTCCACACAAGTTCTGCCAACAATGGAATTCAGCTAAGTGAGAATATAGCCATCAACTTTAATAGACTAAGGATTGCACATTACGAATTCAGTGTGAATCCTGTGCTCTAATAGTTAAGGTGCATTGCACTCTACATTATAAAGCCCCCAAATTCTATTTGGTATAAAACTGGCAATGTCAGTGGGTCAGATCTATGGCCCTTTTTACACAGACGCTCGAACACCCATAAAATGGGTGTTACATTTTATTATACATGTTGCAGGGCACCACTGTAGCCAATCACTATGGGCCCTGTGCACATATGATGCCTCCACCCAGTTTCTGTGGGTGGAGATGGATGTTGGCCGGGAGCAAACACTCACCAACACCCACCGAAAGTGGTGTTTACACAGACGCCCCCACCCATATCCACCCAGGGAAATGCTCCCCACCCACTGGCCAACACCCATCTCCACCCACAGAAACTGGGTGGAGGCATTATGTGTGCACAGGGCCCATGGTGACTGGCTGCAGTGGTGCCCTGCAAAATGTATAATAAAATGTAACACCCATTTTATGAGTGTTAGAGCATCTGTGTAAAAAGGGCCTATGAGTCTTTTAGAAAATTAGAGAAGACTGCCAGGGACTGCCTTGTTGTTGTTTTAAAAAAATCCAACAAGTAGTTTTTAAATTATCACCGTGAAACCCCCACCCCATTAGCCTTTGAAGAGGGGTGGGGCTGCTTAGAAGAGGAGCACTGAGCAGGGCTCAGGGCAATTGTGCCTGGGGATTTCAGGGTGCAGGGCAGGACAAAAGCCTCTGCGCCCCTGACCCCATCCCCCTTGCCACCACTCCTTCCTCCTTCTGTCTCTTTGCATCCACCTGGCCAAGCCCTTCCGCAGCAGTGTGGATGGAGCCCCTTTGCCAGAAGCCTGGGCAGGGATCTGGGGGGGGGGGGAGGGTGAAGAACTATTGCCGCCACCACCCCCAGCCACACACCTGGCCCTCTCTGGATTGCTCACCCGCCTCCCTTGCTGGTAGAGTGGTGGGGTCGGAAAGGACACTGCCACAACTCGCCTACCCCAGGAGATCTCCTTCCTCATGACCTGGTCTACTGCCCTGACCACCTACCTACAGCTCTGGCCCCCGCTTCCTCATGCTGTCTCAACCGCCGCTACACTATCTTTCAAAGGCCCCATGACACTGCCCATGTGCATGCGCTCCTGGGGCCCCACCACGTTTCATTTATGACTCTATTATTCAGTTAAAGAAAATGGTTGGGACCTCAGTAGCACACGCGGCGGAGCAGCAGCATGGGGCCTTTAAAAGACAGTGTAGCAGCGGCCAGGACAGCATGGGGAAGTGAGGAGCAGAGATACAGGTAGATGGCCAGACCCACCAGACAGGGGGTGGGGTGGGTGGTAGGATGAGGAACTACTGCCCCAACCCATATTTAGAGCTTGCTCCTCACCCGCTGTCTGTGTGTGTGCAGTCTGTCTCTCCTCATACACAAGGATGAACAACGGATCTTCTGCCCTCATACATCTAGCTTCCTTCTATTCTGGATGATGAAGATAAAATTCCAAAGACAGGGCCTGACACAGCATTATCTATGGGCATTTTTACACACACGTTACCAAGTTCTGGATTTTTCAAGCTTCTGCGTTTACAAGTCCACAAGTAAGTTCCAAATGCATTTTTCACACACACACTGCCCTGAGGCAGTTCCTGTATGCATTCTTCCCATCACGGTACCCTGAAGCATCCTAAAGTATCCGCAGCTGTAGATGTGACAGGCTGCCATGGAAACCAAGTGACCATAGCTTCCTGGAGCAAAACAGTTTTCCGGGAGAACTTTTTACACACAAGTTCTGGGAGAGGTTCTATGCAGAAGTTCAAAGAGCCAGATGTTTAAGATCTGGGTGAGTGATTTAGACACACAGAAATTTCAGGATGTAACAGAAAACATGCAGGAGAAATGTGTGTGTAAAAACACCCCTTATGTCCTGAAGGGATTAGCAGATTATTTGGCAGTTGACATAATAGTAGCTGAAATTGTAACCCTCTACATCAGTAATCTGATGGGCATGCATCTACGGGTGATTTCAGACATTACGAGATCACAGTGAACCACGGTGAATACCCACCTGTGGTCACTGTGCCTTGAACATCTGTTTGGCAGCTGCCAGATGTTTGCCACGGTCAATACCCACACGAGGTCATTTTCAACCACGCTTCTCGGGTTAGCCGTGGGAATGTCCNAAAGTGATCCCCGGCAGGGACAAAAAAAAATCATGTCTGGTCGGGCGCCACGGCGCGGGATACCCAGCAGGATCCTGGGCTGTGGCGAATTCGGCCAGACGCTGTGGCCGCATTGGCCCTGCCGCCCACCCGTCTCCCCAGAGGGCGGGCGGCAGGGAGCGTGGAGGGGCGGGGCCGTGAGGCTGCACATTGCACCGTGTGGCCCCACCCCCTCCCAGATTCCCCACCAGGATCCCCCGGCACGTCTGATATGGCGTGATGGGGTCATCCGGGCGGGGGATGAATGGCTTGTTTTCGGTACGGGGCCAACTGGCCCCGTAATGTCTGAAAACACCCTACATCATCAGAAGGACTATCTTGATGCCCTATCAATATTAGTTTTAAGTATAGGCATGTAACCACCATGGGACATCTGATCCCCAGTGTTGGACACAACAGCTCTGCTGGTTAAAGAGAAATTAGATCAAAAAGTTACAGATTCTTAAGTCTGGTGTTCAAGAAGCAGACTATTTCTTAAGAAGATAGATCATTATTAATTATTATTAGTATTAAGCATTTATATACTGCCAGCAATGTAACCAAGGCAAGTACATGCACCTGAGACCTCACATGGGCAGGATGGGATGGGGGATGAAGGAAGAGGAACAGAGGGAGAGACAAGGGGTGTAACATTCATGAAGATGCGAGGTCTCAGGTGCACATACTTGGCTTGGTTACATTGAGAATTATAACTGACTGGTCCATGTGGTGAGGATATGAGTACACAGACCTCAGGTAGCAGAATGTACTGGATGGTAGGTATCAACAGAGTTAGGAGAGGGGAGTGGGGAGTTGGAGAGGGCAGAGCAGAAGAGGTGGGTCTTGAGGGATTTGAAGGTACGAAGGGAGGGGCAAGGTGGATGTGGTCAGGGAGGGAGTTCCAGGGAGACATGGGGGTAGCTAGAGAGAAGGGACAAAGACAGTTGGGAGAGCAGGGGAGGCATGTGAGAGTGAGAGAGGGGACAGAGGAGGAGCAGAGTTCACAGAATGAAGTATGGAGGGAAATTAGTGGAGAGAGGTAGGGGGGAGAAAGGTTGTGAAGAGCTTTATAGGTGAAGACTAGGAGCTTGTACAGGATTCGTTCAGGAAGATGGAGCCAGTGAAGAGAGAAGAGGAGGGACTTCACGTAGTTGAAGCGACAGGTGAGGTGGATGACCCTGGCAGCAGAGTTTTTACGGAGATAAGGGGAGAAAGGGGAGAGCGGGTGAGGCCAGTGAAAATGAGGTTACAGTAATCGAGGTGAGAGATGGCCAGGGCTTGAACAAGGTTTTTGGCAGAGGAGACAGGGAGAAAACGGTGAATCTTATCAATCTTATGGAGGAAGAAGTGACAGGATTTGGCAACAGAGTTGATGTAGGGTTTAAAAGAAAGGGGTGAGTCAAAGTTCAAGCCTAAGCTACAGGTTGGGGACAGGAAGGATGGTTACCCTATCAATAAGGATCAACAGGGAGGAAGGAGAGGAAGGATGGGGGGGGGATAAGGAATACAGTTTTAGCCATGTTGAGTTTGATTTGACGTTGAGACAGGTAGTGATAATGAGAGACACAGCTGGTAAGGCGAGCTTGAACAGATGGAGAGAGCGAGTGAGGGAGTAGAGAGAAAGAAAATTCCTAAAATCATGAGGTCATCTTGACAGGAAATTCAGTGGATTGGTAAAGGTACCCAGTGTTGGATCTAGGTCCCATATGAGCTCCAAATCCAGTTAAGAGGCTTCACTGAGTTGAGGCAGGGGTTGTCCAGGGAATTAAAGGCTAGAGAGTGAAGTGTCATAATCAAAGATGTTCTTGGCATTTAAAGAAGATCTTCCTGAATAGATAAAAAACAGTATCGGTGCTAGAAGTTTCTTCTCAGGCCTATATGGCACCTGAGATAGTGAGTCCTGCTGCAAGGTTTATCCCAGCAGGAGGAGCATAATGGCAGTGTTCAAAGAATTTCCCTTTGGATATGACCGATCTCTAGGACATATTAGCCACGTGTGAGTAGCATCCAAAGTTTTGTGAAAGCATCTCACCTCATGGGAAAATGCCTTCTTAAGAACAGGGTTAACTATGTTAACTGCCTTTTTGAACAGGTGAACAGCACCTTCGTGATGGCAGTGGAGGTATAGAGGACTCAACAAGAAGTTTGTCGGTGGCAGATAATTTATTGGTCTAGAGTAGGCTAAGATTTCAGTTCTGGGCCCATCATTTTCAGGGTGGGTAGATGATCCTGGTGCTGGGGCTCACAGATGTAGTCTGAGGAGTCAGAGAGGAATTCATCCGAGTGATCTTAGGTATGGAAGTGGAAGTAGGTGCCAAAAAGAGCTGCTCTTAGCAAGAACTAAGCAAGGCATACTAGTCTTACCTCACTCCCTTCATGAATATTTTTGGATAAGATTTGTTTGTGTCTCAAATTGCAATCCTCAGGTGCTCTGGCTATCATGAGGAAAAAAGCATCACAATTTTTAATATTGTGAAACAAACTCAGGCATGTTAACCACAGATCCTTAGTGTCAACAACAGTAAAATGCACCAGGCAAGAAACAAAGCTGGAATTCACCTTTCCTGGGGGAATTCAGACTTTGAGGGGGGAGTAAAACCTGAGGAGATAAAGTCCCTCCCAAAACATAACTTTGTTAACTAAATGCTACCCCAATTTAAACCTAAGCCTAATTTATTCTAAACATAACACGATACAAATACTGCTAATAAGGCTAACAGGCTCTGTGAAGGAGCAAATGTCCTTAAAATTAAACTAAACTTGCAGTAGGAAGAAACTGAGGTGGGCAAGTGGCCCTACCACTTTACCCACCCTTGCTTCAGTGTGTGCCAAGCCCCACAGGAAGGGGAAGGTAGGGAGCATAGGAATTCCAGTGAACTGCTTCAGATAAGGTACTTGAAAGGCTGCTTGCTGCACACACATTCCCTAATGTATGTTGACAGAGCCACCTGAAGTAATAATTAACAAATAAACTCTATAAATATTCAATCAATTGCCACTCATAGCTATTTCCCCCCACCATCTTTTGAGTAAGGTCACGATCCACAAGCCACTTATTCCAGAATAATCCATGTAGAACTTCAAGGGTCTACTCCAGCATAAGTGGTTTGTGGATCATGGCCTGTGCATCTATAAATTATTGTATAGTGTGTGTTTATAAAGGCATTAAAAAGAACAATGCTCTATAAGCACAATAGCTCAAATATTACAAATAGTTCAATTATTCAAATGTTACAAATATCTTTCCATTGCTATTAGTACATACTATGTAGGAGTTAAAATAGCTTTTTATACAAGTCTATATAATTATCAGGTCATACTACAAGGTGCAGTGGCAGGTTTATTCTGAGTGAATTTATTGCTTGTGAAAGATGCTTGAGTGAGGGCCCCTGAGGCTGTTTTTAGACGATCGCGGCGGCACCCGTGCTTGGTTTTCAAAACTACCGGGAGGCAGGTTTACATGTGACACCGCTGCCGATTATGCGCATATGTGGGCGACACGCATCCATTTCCGGCCGCATGTGTCCACCCTCGATCAGCGACCCAGTCAGCTCACGGCCGGAAATGGATGCGCGGCACCCACACATGCGTATAATCGGCGGCATGTCACGTGTAAACCCGCTTCCCGGTAGTTTTGAAAAACAAGCGCGATCGTCTAAAAATAGCCTAAGACTGAAACTATGGATTTGACTATACAACATGTACAACACTGACAGCATCAGCATGAGCTTCTCTACATTGCCCTCCCAATGTATTTCAACATAAACTTTGAGGGATAGCCACTAGAGGTTATGAGATACTTCACCTCCCATTGCTATTTGGTCCTGGGTCTCTCCAGAGACTGTCACCAACTGTGATGGCGGTTTTGATATGTGGAGGCCTGCTCAATAAGAATGGACAGAGCCTGCTAACTCATACCATATAGTTTATTGGATGAATGTAAACTGGTCAAAAAGAAAAGGAGATTGAGACCAGTATAAAATGGGAGTGGTCATGACATCATCTACTTTTCACAGTTGAACATTTGTTCAGTTTTTCATTAAAATATCCAGAGAGACTGTGGTTGTGATGTTGGTCCTAAGTGACAGAGACAAAATGGATTAAATATCTTTTATCGGACCAACTGCTGTTGGTGGAAATAAGCAAGTTTTCAGGTCACACGTGGCCCTTCCTCAGGCATGTAGCATAGCCAGTAGAAATATATAAACTGAGCAAATGTAGGGTAGGTATATACGAGGGGCATGGAATGGGTGGGAGTGGATAGAACAAGGTGGGGGAAGGAGTAAAGAGAGAAAGAGAGAGAGAGAGATGTGTCAGACTTTTTTTTTTAAATGTAAAATTATATATTGGTGTAGGAGACAAAGAACCAATAGTTGGTGGTTAAACACAGAGGGCAAACACATGGGTTGGGAGTATAGTGGGAAAGAGGTTACTGATTCTGTCCTACTGATCCCAAGTCAACTCTGTTTCAGTTCAATATTTTCTTGGCATCCAGGGCCAACCTTAGGCAGCGCCCCACCCCCACCCCGCCCCGGTGCTTTCCTGCACTTCTGGTGCCCCTGAAGAATGCCCCCCCCACTATATCCCCCAAACTCTCTAGAGCAGCAGTGGCAGGGCTTCCTTCCAGTGGGACCCAAAATGCAATGTTTTTAGGTTCATGGAGGAGCTGTAGCCACTGCCACAAAGTACTGATTTTTTTTTTTAAAAAAAACAACCTCACATGGGTCTTTGTATTTTCAAGAAAGCATCAGAGTGCCAGGGGATGTGGCCTTGGGATGGGAGCTGTGCCATGTGGGGCCCCAATTTTGTTTTTACCATGTGCCCTGTGAATTCCAAGGTCAATCTGCTGACATGACAAACTGACATAGCTGAAGTTAATTAAGATAAAGTTAGTTAAGATGTCTTTGAAGGGAAGATTATTTTAGTAATTGTTTTAGAGCAGGTGGCACAGGGCTCTGTTGTGCTACAGTGTCTGCTGGGGAGGAGGGGTCATCTCTTCTCCCCCAGGACCATGTGGTGCTCACATCCACTTGTCAAGCTAAGAGAGAGAGATGCTTGAGAGGTGTGGGGACAGTTCTTTTGGGCTCTGCGGAAAGGAAAAGCTGATAGGAGTGTGGCAGGGGTATCCTGAGAGATTGCGAGTCTTAGTGAAAGATGGCATATTGGTGCCCTCAAATACCTTGCTGGTATCCTCCTAGAATCAGGACCACTGCAAATCAGTGTACCCAGGTAGCCTGGTTTATTTGTTCATTTTAATGAAATTTATATCCTGTCCATCTCACAAAAAGTAGGCTTGGGGTAGGTTACAATAATATAAAAACAGATGCATGCATAAGACATTAAAAGGAAAAAAGAAATTTTAAAATATATGCAACCCTAACCCATCCATCACCCACTAAATGCCTGCCCAAACAAAAATGTTTTCCAGTGCTTGTTGTTTGAAGGAAGTAACAACCTTATAAACTGAAGGGAGCATCTCTTCCATCTTAGCCTCCCCTAAGCCCTGCTTTCACAGTGGTTGTGCTGCTCATCATTCTACTACAACATCAGGACAAATTTTCTCCATTGCATTTTATTTGACAAAAAACTTGGATATTCTATAGTCAAAAAACCTCCAGTTTGCAAGAAGTGTTAAGGCTCTTGTAAATTCAATCATGCACTAAAAAGCATGGAAATTGCAAGTAAAGGCTCCTGCCTTAACTTTTGAGCCATGTTAGCAGTAAAGACATTGTACAGTCTCACACATTGTGCTCACTTAAAATTTAGGCTCCATGCACCCACACTTCATCTTCATTTTTCAGTCCCAATCCTCTATCTCTGCAGGTTGGGGGCAACACAGAAGCTGGGGGGAGGGCGTGAGTTGGCCCCTCACTGCCTCCATTTCCACTTTAATAAGGAGACACCTTAGTTGTCCTGGCTCCCACCCCTTCTCCCCCTCTAATCTACTTGGTCCCAATCCTTTAACAGAGAATACATGACTCCTGGCTTCCAGCCACTCTGCCCCACTCTAATCCAGTAGGCTGCACTCCCTTCACAGGCAACTTAATAGGCCTTCTTCTCATCCTGTTCTCCTCTCCCCTGCTTGTAACAAACCATTCAGGAGACCTGTGTCCAAGTCACCCCTCTCACCCTGTAGCTCACACTCCCCTCACCAAGAACTCAAACGTGCTGGGAAATACAGTGTTTATATGTATATGTCATATGGAACAGATGTAAGGGTGGGTGGGTGAATGACAAAGAAAAAAAGAGCCTTAACTCTTCTTGTAAATTGGAGGTTTATTGACTATGGAATAATGTATGCCTTTGGTGCAACAATCAGTCATACCTAACTGAGACACTACCAGTGCAATTGCCTTGGCTGTGTGGGCCCTCACCAGAGGTTTCTGCCACCCCATGTGGACATCTAGGACTTCATGTCCCCTTTGGGTGGCTGGTTCTTTTCCACTGACGCCCTGTGCTGGCTCTTCCCCAGGCCCAACCCCTGAGTGTTTGTTGGGGAGGCAACTGTCCACATCACCCTAACTGCCATTCCTATGGAATTCCCCATTCTTCTGGGTGTCCGTCCTCTTCCTCTGTCTGTTGTTTTCCCTTGCTGTTTCAGCCTCCTCCCCACCACTTTGCTGTGGACCATTTGTGCACATGCTCCTGGCCCTGCCTCCCTTCATGGCCCCTGTCTTCCTCATTGTCCAAGCTGTGGCTTTTCTTGCCCATTAGTGGTGGGACCCCGGGCCCATTACCGGCTACCGGATTTACCGGTTACCGGTTCTAGGAAAACCAGATTCCCGGATTAAATCCGGTATGCCAGTACCGGATTTATTTCATTGGTTTCAATGGGGCGCTGTGTTCCCATTGAAACCAATGAAATAAATTAATTCCCTCCCTCTCCCAGGCTGCGCGGGTGGAAGGGGGGACACCCCCCACCCACCCTGCCCAGCCTGGATTTTTGTTTT
>QEPC01011113.1:2056523-2096704 GCA_003113815.1 Sphenodon punctatus | reverse complement strand
TTTTTTTTAAAAAAAACTTTTTTGCTGGGGCAGTTTTTTTACATTGCAGCCATTTTTAAATGGCTGCAATGCAAAAAAAATCCGGTACCCCAGAATCCGGTACCCGGTCCGGATTACCGGGTCAAATCCGATAATGCTGGTATGCCCAGTACCGGCATTATCGGATACCGGATTCTACCGGTTTCCCACCCCTATTGCCCATACCAAGCTTCTGGCCTCTCTGTGCTTTTTTGGACCTCTTCCCCTCATCGTGTCCATTTCCTGACTGCAGTTGGAGTCCAAGTGAGGCTTTTGCAGCTTGTGACATGTTCACTCGCTGACCCTCTTGTCAACCAGGGACCTCCCATAGTTTGTGTGCATGCTGCTGCATTCCCACTTGAATCTCCTGTGGATCTCATACATCTTTTGCTCCAGCATTGGCTTGCACAGTGCACATGGAAATCTCACACAGGTATCTTTTCTGCATGCAGCATGTGCATCTCTCCTTTATTGTGAGGTATGAGATCACACCTAATGACTTCACTGGGGTCAGAAATTCAACCAATGAGCTTATATTCCCATTGCTAGTCAATCATGAGTAAGATCAGAGTATTAGGGCTGAAATTAGAATCAAAATGATACTTGCAACAATTGTGCAAGGATTGAAAACTGCAGCAAGATCTCAAGAAGTTGTTGCTAATGGTTTGAGATAGTAGGAGATTCTCGAAGGAAACAATTAAACACACTCTGTGCATGCACCAGTGGCCACTATGGTCATTCTAAGAATGTGTGGGCCTTTTCCATGACATGGGCTGCATCAGTAACATTTGGGGAAAAGGCAGAAGGTTTGCACATGCACAGAACTGGGTACCCTTTTCCAAAAGGATGCCGACGTGGCCCTTGTCATCTTGGAAAAGGGCTGCACAAGCGCTGAATGGTCACAGTGGCAGTGTGTAGATGTGCTGAGCGTTTTTTTAATTTTTTCAAGAATCTCAAGTGAACATCATTGAGAACATCCAATTCTTGGCTCATGCTCATTCTCAGTCTAAACAAATCTTGTCAAGAGCTCAGTTCTTGATGAGGTTTTTGAGGAATGTGAGATCACATTTTAGCCTCACACAGTATTCCTTCTCAATGATGGCTCTAATAGTGCACTATATAAGGATGGAGGAATATATTGTACATATGTGGAACAATGCTGCCTAAAACAGAGTTCCTCAAGGGCATATTAATCTGTTTGTGTAACATGCAATGTAGGATAAGGGATTTAGAGTTCATGGTCTAATATAATTCAGAACAGATAAACTTGGATCTGCTGAGCTACTCCAGTAAGAGTTTAGGAATGAATTAGAACCCCCCCCCACCCCCCCATCTTCACAGTGTTAATCAACGTTTAAATAATAAGCTGTGGATTTTTGCCTGTGCTGTGTCTTCATTGTAATTTCTGTGCATATGCAGTAGGGATGTGCGAACACCGGGGCTTTCGGTGTTAGGCCAGTTCGGGGTTCAGCCCCCCAAAAACTGTTTGGGTTGTTTGGCCTGAACCTGTTCAGTTTCAGAGAACCCATTCAGATGGAACCGGGTTTTCCCTCCCTTCTGCAGGCTGCGTGGGTAGAAGGGGCATCGGGGCTCACCGCCCCCATCCTGCCTAGCATGGTAAACATTTTTAAACCCCACACCAGTTCCTGGAAGGCCTAGAAGAGGCCTGAAGTGCTCCAGAGTGCCTATGAAGCTGGACCCACCACCGCTGCCACCGCCAGACCCAACACCGGAGCCCCAGCACCACCAGGTAGGTCGATCCCTGGGGTGGGTTTTTTTGTTTGTTTGTTTGTTTGTTTGAAAAAAATTACCAGGCTGGGCAGGGTGGGGGTGGAGGAGGTGAGCCCTGGTGCCCCTTCCACCCATGCAGTCTGGAGGGGGAGGGAGGAGGGAAAACCGGGTTACCTGTCCCCCACCCTAACGGGTTTGAAACCCAAACTTTGTTCGGCCGGTGGGAAGTTTGGGTTCAGGGTGTTTGTGAACGGTCCAAAGGCCCTTAGTTCAGGTTGAACACCTTCCCCCCGAACTCTGTTTGCACATCCCTAATGTGCAGCAATACTTTTTTTTTTTTACTCCATATATGCAAGATGGTACTGTGTACTGTACCATCAGGATAACCTATTTTTTTCTGCACACCCCTAGCATGTGCAAAATTATTTTTAGTTTTAGTTATTAAAATCCCATTCATTTTAGTTATTTTAGTTTTTACCATCCCATTGTTTTCAATGGAAAATGGATTTCTTGCTGCAACATTTTCATTTGTAATTTAATTTTCGTTAAATTTGGAAAGATTATACTCTTCTTCACCCAGGGAATCATCCCTACCAAATTTTAGAAAGATTGGATAAAGGGTTCCAATTTTATAAGCAATTTAATATTGTCGTTTCCAGCTATAACATCTTTGTTTTACATACAATTTGGATGAAATGTGGACAGATTATTTTCCTCACCCAAGGGATTGTCCCTGCCAAATTGATAACATACCAGTTTTATAAGCATCATGATTTATGCATGCATTTCAAGCTTTAACTTCTTTGCTTCCTATCATTTGAATAAAATTTGGAATATATCCCCGCACCCAAGGGATCATTCTGCCACATTTCAGAAAGACTGGATAAAAGATCCCGATTTTACAAGCAATTTAACTTTCATGATTTTAACAAGTTGTGCAATTACTAGTCCTGAAAATTTTGGGACAAAAACCAGGTGCCCCAGGGGGTAGGTATCGGAGACAGTGAGAGACTGTTGGGCACTGGTTGGTGGCAGCAGCAGTAGGAGGAGAAGGGCGGGCTGCCTGGGGAGCTGGCACCAGAAGGGATGTGTCCCAAATCCTCCTCTTGCCCAAACTCCCCCTCCAGATGAACTCCTGCTCCATTTTCAAATCCCCCTTACCCTGGAGAATGTCACCTGCTACCATGTTTCAACTGTCACCTGCTACCATGTTTCAACTTTGTTGAGCAGATCACAAGGCTCGGGGTGGCTCACAATCCATACAAAAGGCAGCTAAAACATTAAAATTGAAACAATTTTGAATTGGGAGGGGGCTGGCCCTCCTCTGCCAGAAGCACCCACAAAAGATTCACCAGCAGCACCCACATCACTGCTACAAAGCCTGCCTGCTGCAGGCTTGAAAAGGGTGTGCTGCACTCTACACTTTCCCTCCACTCTTTTGTCACTGCTGCTAGTGCCGGGCTGAACTTGAGCCTCTACTCTTCACCCAAGCAATCCTTCTTACATAATTTCACAGTGACAGGATAAATCATCTCAATTTTTATAATGAGTAGAATGTTCATGATTTGAACTGAGAGTGCAAGCTGCCTTAACTATAGAACTGATACTGCAACTCTATAATCAACTGATAAAAAACAAACAACAACAATTAGGTGCAGGGCCAGAACTCATCATTTGGTGCAATGGCCTCCTTCACAGATAATAGCATGTGCTGCTACTGCTGACTTGTGAAAAATGCCATGAACTTAGTTGGGGTGGCTGCCAAGGGGACCATCACCACTTACCCATGCCCTTTTCCCCAGCCTGAGGGGGACCTTGCCTTTTCTCTTACCCCATGGGCAGACACAATTCCATTTCCCTGTCTCATACTCATCAGCAAGGTATGTGTATTTTGTAGTGTTGTGCACACACACAGTATACTATAGTACAGTACAATACTATTACACAGACAGAAAATGAGCTATTACACAGACAAAGACAATGAACAATGGTCAGAAACACAAGGGAAAGGAATGAACTAGGAAGGGATGAGACATATATAAATCTATTTTTTTATTTCTGCAAGTAGAAGGCTGTTCAGAACATCACACACATTAAGCACAGGAGTCTGCAAAATGTTCTCTCTACAGGAGAACTAGACACCAAGTTATCAGAGAGCTTACTAGCTGAAAGACTCATCATGCCCACTCCAACCTGATCTGGTAGCATCCTGTGCAAAGAAAGACCTATCAGAGGGAATCTTTTGTGTGCCATAGGCAACTGTCACAGGCAATTGGACAGAGGGGATGTCACTAATTCTGTGCTGGCCTTTCCCCAACCCTTCTGACCCCCTTCTGAACTCTTGTTTACCAACAAAGGCAGATCACCTGGAGAGAGTACATGCCACATAGGCACCTGCTGGTTCCTCATTATTATAACTAAGAATAAAATGTTTTTAGTTTTAGGCGTTTGGTTTTGTTTAGTTATTAGCCCATTAGTTTTAGTTATAGGAATGACTAAAAGGAAAATGATTTTTAAAATTGTTGTTATTCATAATACCTAAAATGAATGTACATCCCGAGACAAACAGTAATTCTCTTTTCTGCGTATACACAAGATGGTACAATCTACTGTAATGGATGATGCAATTTTGCATATACATGATGAAGACAATGGAATGTGCATGTGTAGATGGCTAGAACTGCTGAAATAGATTTGTGGTGGAACAGGGGTCTGGTTATGGCTGGTCTCAATTCTGTTGGACCAGTTTCCGAGTGAGAGATTCCACCGGAGATGGATGGAACTACATTTAATCTCAGTAGGAGCTTTGCAAATTGGAATGCAAGTGTTGTTGGCAAGAAAATTTCAGGGAATTATCTTTGAACTTGCTTCCTTCCTTTGACTTTTCAGAAGTAATTTGTTGACATTCAGAGCAAAATGCAAATTTTAGCCAGGGTCCTTTTTTATTTTTGAATTATGGGAGTTCATAAAACTTGTCTCATCTGTGATAATACTGATGTTAGAGCAATGTTAATTGTGCTTTTCATAATTGGTGTTTTTTTTCCATATATACCAAAGCATTGGCTGGGTATAAATATAGATGTGAATCATATGGTTTGAATTGGACCTCATCAGTGTCCTTCAAAAAGACATTAATTTAGTGTTTCCATATGTAAGGATATGTAATATGACTTTAAGACAGGGGCCTCCCCTAGGGGGAGGAAGTGGAAGTCCAGGTAGGTGCTGGGCAGAATCTGGCATGGAGGCCTGCTAGCAATAGCTCTGAACAGTATCCATAGAAAGACAATTAATAAACCTTACATCAAGACTCCAATACAGCCTGTGTCTCTATATACCCAAACATAACATGGTACCAGGAGTGGGGTACTGCAGAGAGAGACCAAACTAAGGGGCTGATCATGGAGATGGAGGGAGAGTTGAAAGAAAGCAGAGCAGAGAAAATGAAGGCACTCAAGGCACCTGAGAATTTGAGACTCACAGGGAATTTGGCAGAGGCCAGGAAACACTTCAAACAGGACTTTCAGATCTATATGCAAGCTACAGGACTGGATGCCAAGGAAGGACCCCAAAAGGTAGCCATTTTCTTGCATTTTGCTGGGCACAAGACAGTGAATGTTTTCCAGGCCATGCAAGTAAGCCAAGAGGAAAGAGATAGTCTTACAAGTGCCCTGGAAAAATTTGAACAGTACTGCATGCCCAGAAACAATGAGACTTATGAACAATATAAATTTCACATAAGAGTGCAACAAGAGGGGTAATCCATAGAAGAGTTTTTGACTGATCTTAAAATAATGAGTCAGTCTTGTAATTTTGGTTCCCTAACAGAGTCTTTGATAAGAGATCAAATTGGGCTGGGCACAAGACACAGCAAACTTCAAACGAGACTCCTTGAAGACTGTGAGCTAACATTGGTCAAAGCAGTCTGCATGGCTCAAGCAGAAGCATTGACGGAAGCTCAAATTCAGGTGCTGGAAGGGAAAGCAGCTCATGCAGCTGTTGATGCAGTGAGAGGCCAGAAACATTAGGAAGCCTGTGAAAAATAATGGGGAGAGGTCCTATCAGAAATCAGGGGCCCACGAGAAATCAGGGGTCTATGAGGAAAAATATTCAGCCACAGGACAAAGAACCAGAGCCAGTGAGATGCAGAGAGCATTCTGTGAACAACAGGAGGGAGCTGCAACAGGGACAGAGAAATGTTCAAGTTGCGGAGGCAGACACAGATAGTGTCCCGCAATGGGAAAGCGCAGAAAGTTTAATCATTTAAAGGTATGTCAACAGGCTCGGTTTGACCAGAAGACACTACAGTTGCAGGCAGAGTACAGCTCCCAGGATAGTGCCGAAGAAGATCTCTTCATAGACATCATGACAGAAGCAGACTCAGGTACAAAGGAATGGACCATATCTTTACAAACGAATAGAACTAGTGTCACATATAAGTTAGATACTGGGGCCCACATAAACGTAATCCCTGAGGTTATACTCCAAAAACTTAAGAAAAAAACAATCAAGCTTGTTAAAAGTATGACAAGACTGAGGGCTTATGGTGGTGAATTAATACTTCACTTAGGTAAATGTGAGTTATAGGTAATATGGCAAAATTGCCCAGAGAAGATCACTTTTCTAGTAGTCTGTGGGAACAAGAAGCCACTTTTGGGGTTGAGAACTTGTAAGGCTCTTGAGCTCATTAAAAGAGTAAATGTGGTAAATCAGACACATGACACACCAATTGAAGACAAGTACCAAGAGGTCTTTCAGGACATTGGCAAAATAGAAGTAGAGCATAAAATACAATTAGTGGAACAAAACAACCCGATTATCTATACTCTCCGTAAAGTTCCACAGACACCGAGGAAATGACTAGGGGAGGAACTGGATTGCTTAGAGACTTTAGGGATAATAGAGAAAATTGAAGAACCAACAGAATGGGTTCATTCACTAGTTATTATAGAAAATAAGGATGGTTCCCTAAGATTGTGTCTGGACCCAAAAGAACTGAACAGGTACATCAAAAGAGAGAACTTCCCATTACACACCAGGGAAGAGATTTTCGGGGACATGACTGGGGCAAAGTATTTTTCCACTCTAGAAGCCAAAGGATTTTGGCAGATTCCCTTAGACAAAGGTAGCTCCAGATTGTGCACCTTCAACACACCGTTTGGGCGTTATTGCTTCCTTAGATTACTATTTGGGATCAAATCGGCTCCTGAGATCTTCCACAGGATGATGCAACACATTTTTGAGGGAATCCCAGGTATCAAGTTGTATATAGATAACACTCTCATTTGGGGAAGCAATAGGGAAGAACATGAACATCTTCATGAATGTTAGACCCCTTGTCTCTCCCTCTGTTCCCCTTCCTAAGTCTCTCCCCCAGCTCCTGTATCTCAGATTGTAAGCCCTAGGGGCAGGGACCGTATCTATTTTATTACTTTGTAAAGTGCCAGGTACACTGCTTGCGCTATATAAATGTTTGTTAATAATAATAATAATAATAATAATAATAATAACATGATGAGAGGTTACAACAGGTCCTAGAAAGGGCTCAGTTCACTGGGTTGAAACTAAACAGGCAAAAATGCAAGTTTAGATTGAGTGAGTTAACGTATCTGGGAGAAAGACTGACTCCAGTGGGAGTGCAAATTGACCCTGAAAGGGTCCAAGCCATTACACATATGCCTCCCCCTACACATAAGGAGGGAGTACAAAGGTTTATAGGAATGGTGAACTTTGTAGGTAAGTACATACCAAACATGGCAGCACATACAACTAATATGAGAGCCTTAGTTAAAAAGCACACACAGTGGTACTGGGATGTTAATCGGACTAAAGAGTTTGAAGACTTAAAATCTCTCATCAAGGAAGCACCTGTGCTGAGATATTTTGACAGCAAAAGGCCCATCAAAGTGTCCTCAGATGCCTCTAAAACAGGCATAGGAGCTACCTTACTACAAAGGTATGGGGCTCATTGGAGACCGGTGGCTAATTCATCCAGGGTACTAACCAAAACAGAGCAAAACTATGCTCAGGTTGAAAAAAAGTGATCACCTTGGTACATAGGTGTAACAAATTTAATATCTTCATATATGGGAGACCCATTATGGCCGAAGCGGACCAAAAACCACTGATAACGATTGAGGAGATGTTCCCCCCCCCAGAATACAGACTGTTTTTTCAACTGCAGAGATATGACATCTCATTGCAATACACCCCGGGAAAAGATCTTGTGGTGGCTGATACTTTGTCTAGAGCAGCTGATAAGACCAGGCAGGATAGTGAAATAGAAGAGGACATGGTACATGTTAATGTATTGTTAAAACATTACCCACTATCACCATGGGCTTGGAGAGCCTTAAAGGATGCCACCAGTTAAGGACAAGACCCTTCAGACAGTAATTAGAGCCATTCAGCAGAATGCCTGTCACCTACCCGGCCCTCTCTGAAAGGGAGCATCTCGGGGGTGGCGGTTGTTGTTCCCCCCCCACATAGGCTGAAAGATGGCACATGGGGGGGAGCGGGCACACGGCAGAGCAAAAAATGGCGCGAAGCAAGCTCTCGCGGCAGCGAGAGCTCGCGGCCGCCATCTTGTGCCTGGGGCGCTTGCTGCATTCGGACCCAGGCACCAACAAGGAGACAACGTGCTGGGGGCGAGTGTCAGGGTGGCCTGAGCAGAAGCCTTAGGCTTTAAAATAAATGACGGAGGCCGTGGCACGGGCATCGGGAGCTGCAAGGGAAAGTGGGCTGTGAGCTTCTCGCCCCTCCCCCCCGGTACGGGTGGGCTTGGGGAGACCCCCTTTCCCATTCTAAGCTGGAAGGAACTCTGGTGAGGAAACCCTGGTGAGGGGTGGAGATACGTGGCACTGGTGGGCTTGGGGAGACCCCCCCCCCAGTCCATCTTAGTATTCTAAGAAGGGTAAAGAAACCCTTGTGTAGGTGGGGACATTAGGTGCCGGAGGGCATGGGGAGGCCCCCCCCTCTCATCTTGGGGATATAAGAAGGGAAAGGAAACCCTGGTGAGGAGTTGGACCCTCAGTAAGGGAGGGCATTGGGTGATTACCCCTCTCCCATTTGCAGAAGAACAAGGGTAAGTAAACCCCTTGTGGGGGAGACCCCTGACTGGAGTGCTGTTCCTGTAGGGGAAGGCAGGAGAGTTGTGCGTGGATTATAAGCGAAAGGGAGTCCACCCTTTGCAGGTGTGTGCAAAGGACTTGAGAAATGAAGGGGGGTGGTGGAAGGAAAGGTAAAGGCCCGGCAAAAAAGGCCTTGGCCAAAAGAGTGGAGGAGGTTCTTGAATCCCTCCAGGCACAGATGGCAGGCTGTGAAGGGGTCCTCAATGCCCTGGCTTCGCAGCCTGTAGGAGGCAGCCAGGAAGAGGCTCAGGCGGCATGGGTGCCGCATGAGAGGGGCGCACCAGGCCCTGGGGATGCCATGGGTTTGGACCCGGTGGATCAAGCTGAGGGGAGTCAAGGGAAAACAATCAGAGAGGAATTAGGGGATGGAGAGAACAGGGAAGGGAGCCAGGTGGACCCTGACCTCGAAATGATGGAGAACCCGAGTTCAGGGGCCAGGACCAGCACTCGTAGAGTGCAACCGCCTGCCCTTTACAGGGGTGAGATGGTGAGCCTGCAAGGCGTAGATAGGGGGCTTGAGGGCACGGTGGTTCAAGGTGGGTGGAGCCCACCAAGGTCTTCCTCCCCGCCCCGGCGGGGGGGGAAGGCGGGAGTTGTCGCCCAATAGGGATTGGGACGCTGAGCCTCCGAGCTGCCGAGCATGGGAGGATCAATTGGAGGTCGTCCTGTGCACCCTCAATGAATTTATGGGCCGAGTTGCCGCGTTGGAAGGGAAGGTGGCGGAAATGAAAGGTGGACAACAGCCGGCAGGGACGACACAGGAACCACACGGGCGCGTCAGGGCCGACAAACAGGCGCCAGTGATTGCGGAGGAAAGGGGACAAGCATCGCGTGCGAGGTCGGCAGCGGTAATTGGGAAGAATGTAGGAGCCAGCACCAGTCGGGGAATCTCAGGTAGGTGTTGGCAGTGCAACCCCTGTGATTGCGGGTGGAAAGGGGGTGCTGGGGGTGACCGAACAGTGCAGTCAAACACAGCAGCTTCAAGACGGCTGGGTTGGACTGGAGCATGGGTACCATGGCCGGACGCTGAACCTAGGGGCTGTCTCTTATACACATCTAGATGTGTATAAGAGACAGGTGCTGGGGGTGACCGAACAGTGCAGTCAAACACAGCAGCTTCAAGACGGCTGGGTTGGACTGGAGCATGGGTACCACGGCGGAACGCTGAACCCACGGGGGCCCAGGGGGCCACCAGATTAGCGCCCGGGATCGGGGGCAGAACTAGTCAAAGTAAGGGGGGAGTAGGGCTGGCCAACGAGAGTTGTGTAGGTGGTCACACCAGCGCTGCACAAACGGTGGCGGCCCAAGCAGAGCTGGGGGCATGGGCACCCCTAAGGGACCCGATCCGAGCACACCTGGCCCAGCATACCCGTGATAAAATCTGGAGGGGAGAATACGTAGACGTGTTCTCCTTGCTATACACCGAGCCAGTGCTCGAACTCAGCGCTACAGAAAAGGAAAAAGAAAAGGAGCGGTTCAAGTACCCCAAGGTAGATAGGAATTGGCGAACTGGTCAGCTTCCTTTTCTGTTTTGTTGGGGGTGATGGTACAGGCAATGCCTGACCAGGCGGCCGAACTCATCAAATACCAGGACATAATTCGCAGAGCCTATGACTCCGGTAACCCGGGGGCATGGCTCTGCTACGACGAAGGGTTTTGAAAGAGGGCAGCTATAACCCCCGATTTGAGGTGGGATGTGTACGCACAGGACCTGTGGTTAGTATGTATGTCCAACACAGCAGGGGCCCACAGGACAGATAGTGGTCACACCCTAGTGAGGGGAGGAGTGGCCCCAATGAACGAACCCTTTTGGTCGGGAGGGTGCCGAGGTAACCAAAAAGGGGGGATTTGTTGGGAATTTAAGGAGTCCGGGGGTTGCACCCGCTCCCTGTGCCGGTTCCGGCATGCCTGTTCCCAATGTGGGGGGGGACGGACATTCAGCGACCCAGTGTAGCTGGCCCCGTTCATTACCGCGAGGCCGACAACAAAATAAGCCTGGTTCCCAGGGCCCTCAGCAGCAAGGAGGAGCCAAGGGGCCTAACCCCAGTCAAGCATGAGGTCCTGGCACAGGCATTGAGGGGCTGCCCGTTGGTGAGAGAGGTGGAATATGTGGTATCGGGATTTCGAGATGGTTTTGTTATTCCCTCAGAATTTAAACAGGCGAGGGCCTGGGTGCGGAACCTTCAATCGATAGAAGGAAGAGAGGATTTGGTAGCCGCCAAACTTCGCAAGGAGCGGGCAGAGGGCCGCATAGCCGGCCCTTTTGTGTCGCGCCCTTTTCCCGATCTGCATGTATCAACTCTGGGTATAGTACCCAAGAAACAACAAGGAGAGTTCCGCCTCATTCACCATTTTTCCCACCCACGGGGATACTCGGTGAATGACGCGATCCCGCCGGAGCTCTGCTCGGTGCGATATGCTTCTCTGGACTTGGCGATCGAAATGGCNCTCTGGTGAGGAAACCCTGGTGAGGGGTGGAGATACGTGGCACTGGTGGGCTTGGGGAGACCCCCCCCCCAGTCCATCTTAGTATTCTAAGAAGGGTAAAGAAACCCTTGTGTAGGTGGGGACATTAGGTGCCGGAGGGCATGGGGAGGCCCCCCCCTCTCATCTTGGGGATATAAGAAGGGAAAGGAAACCCTGGTGAGGAGTTGGACCCTCAGTAAGGGAGGGCATTGGGTGATTACCCCTCTCCCATTTGCAGAAGAACAAGGGTAAGTAAACCCCTTGTGGGGGAGACCCCTGACTGGAGTGCTGTGCCTGTAGGGGAAGGCAGGAGAGTTGTGCGTGGATTATAAGCGAAAGGGAGTCCACCCTTTGCAGGTGTGTGCAAAGGACTTGAGAAATGAAGGGGGGTGGTGGAAGGAAAGGTAAAGGCCCGGCAAAAAAGGCCTTGGCCAAAAGAGTGGAGGAGGTTCTTGAATCCCTCCAGGCACAGATGGCAGGCTGTGAAGGGGTCCTCAATGCCCTGGCTTCGCAGCCTGTAGGAGGCAGCCAGGAAGAGGCTCAGGCGGCATGGGTGCCGCATGAGAGGGGCGCACCAGGCCCTGGGGATGCCATGGGTTTGGACCCGGTGGATCAAGCTGAGGGGAGTCAAGGGAAAACAATCAGAGAGGAATTAGGGGATGGAGAGAACAGGGAAGGGAGCCAGGTGGACCCTGACCTCGAAATGATGGAGAACCCGAGTTCAGGGGCCAGGACCAGCACTCGTAGAGTGCAACCGCCTGCCCTTTACAGGGGTGAGATGGTGAGCCTGCAAGGCGTAGATAGGGGGCTTGAGGGCACGGTGGTTCAAGGTGGGTGGAGCCCACCAAGGTCTTCCTCCCCGCCCCGGCGGGGGGGGAAGGCGGGAGTTGTCGCCCAATAGGGATTGGGACGCTGAGCCTCCGAGCTGCCGAGCATGGGAGGATCAATTGGAGGTCGTCCTGTGCACCCTCAATGAATTTATGGGCCGAGTTGCCGCGTTGGAAGGGAAGGTGGCGGAAATGAAAGGTGGACAACAGCCGGCAGGGACGACACAGGAACCACACGGGCGCGTCAGGGCCGACAAACAGGCGCCAGTGATTGCGGAGGAAAGGGGACAAGCATCGCGTGCGAGGTCGGCAGCGGTAATTGGGAAGAATGTAGGAGCCAGCACCAGTCGGGGAATCTCAGGTAGGTGTTGGCAGTGCAACCCCTGTGATTGCGGGTGGAAAGGGGGTGCTGGGGGTGACCGAACAGTGCAGTCAAACACAGCAGCTTCAAGACGGCTGGGTTGGACTGGAGCATGGGTACCATGGCCGGACGCTGAACCCACGGGGGCCCAGGGGGCCACCAGATTAGCGCCCGGGATCGGGGGCAGAACTAGTCAAAGTAAGGGGGGAGTAGGGCTGGCCAACGAGAGTTGTGTAGGTGGTCACACCAGCGCTGCACAAACGGTGGCGGCCCAAGCAGAGCTGGGGGCATGGGCACCCCTAAGGGACCCGATCCGAGCACACCTGGCCCAGCATACCCGTGATAAAATCTGGAGGGGAGAATACGTAGACGTGTTCTCCTTGCTATACACCGAGCCAGTGCTCGAACTCAGCGCTACAGAAAAGGAAAAAGAAAAGGAGCGGTTCAAGTACCCCAAGGTAGATAGGAATTGGCGAACTGGTCAGCTTCCTTTTCTGTTTTGTTGGGGGTGATGGTACAGGCAATGCCTGACCAGGCGGCCGAACTCATCAAATACCAGGACATAATTCGCAGAGCCTATGACTCCGGTAACCCGGGGGCATGGCTCTGCTACGACGAAGGGTTTTGAAAGAGGGCAGCTATAACCCCCGATTTGAGGTGGGATGTGTACGCACAGGACCTGTGGTTAGTATGTATGTCCAACACAGCAGGGGCCCACAGGACAGATAGTGGTCACACCCTAGTGAGGGGAGGAGTGGCCCCAATGAACGAACCCTTTTGGTCGGGAGGGTGCCGAGGTAACCAAAAAGGGGGGATTTGTTGGGAATTTAAGGAGTCCGGGGGTTGCACCCGCTCCCTGTGCCGGTTCCGGCATGCCTGTTCCCAATGTGGGGGGGGACGGACATTCAGCGACCCAGTGTAGCTGGCCCCGTTCATTACCGCGAGGCCGACAACAAAATAAGCCTGGTTCCCAGGGCCCTCAGCAGCAAGGAGGAGCCAAGGGGCCTAACCCCAGTCAAGCATGAGGTCCTGGCACAGGCATTGAGGGGCTGCCCGTTGGTGAGAGAGGTGGAATATGTGGTATCGGGATTTCGAGATGGTTTTGTTATTCCCTCAGAATTTAAACAGGCGAGGGCCTGGGTGCGGAACCTTCAATCGATAGAAGGAAGAGAGGATTTGGTAGCCGCCAAACTTCGCAAGGAGCGGGCAGAGGGCCGCATAGCCGGCCCTTTTGTGTCGCGCCCTTTTCCCGATCTGCATGTATCAACTCTGGGTATAGTACCCAAGAAACAACAAGGAGAGTTCCGCCTCATTCACCATTTTTCCCACCCACGGGGATACTCGGTGAATGACGCGATCCCGCCGGAGCTCTGCTCGGTGCGATATGCTTCTCTGGACTTGGCGATCGAAATGGCTAGGGAATGTGGGAGGGGGCCCTCCTAGAGAAATGTGATATAAAATCAGCGTTTTGACTCCTGCCGGTTCACCCCAGGAGTTTTAAACTCCTTGGATTCCAGTTTAGAGGCCAGTTTTATTTCGACAAGGCGATGCCCATGGGGTGCTCGATATCTTGTTCGGCCTTTGAGCATTTTAGCTCCTTGCTGGAATGGTTGGTACGCCACAGGACTCAGTCTCGATATATTATTCATTATATCAATGATTTTATGTTTTTGGGTGCACCTGAGTCAGGAGAATGTGAAAGGGCTCTAGCGGGCTTTCAAAGTCTGGCCGGTGAATTAGGCGTCCCATTGGCCCTGGAAAAAACAGTGAGCCCAGCTTCAGTATTAACGTTCTTGGGCATAGAGCTTGATACCAATGAGCAGGTGTCACGCCTGCCATTGGATAAGTTGACAGCCCTAGTTGAGGACATAGACTGCATATTAGGAAGATCGAAAGTGACGGTCAGGCAACTGCAGTCTTTATTGGGCAGCCTCAACTTTGCGTGCAGGGTGGTGGCTCCGGGGCGCGCATTTTTGTCATGACTGTATGCGAAGGTGGGAAACAACCTGGGGGGCCATTGCCATGTCTGGAAACAGAAAAAATGAAGGAAGACCTGCGGACCAGGCGCCACTTCCTCCGGACGTTCAATGGGATTAGTATATGGAGGCAGAAGTGGTTATTAGAAGCAGGCCTTCAAGTACAATCTGACTCAGCCAGATCTTTGGGTTTTGGGCTGTACTGGGCTGGCAGATGGAGTGACTAGTGACCTCACCTTCCTGGAACTGTTCCCAATAGTGGTAGCAGTCTACATCTGGGAGAGGGAATTCGCAAACAAAACAATTCTGTTTTGGTGCAACAACCTAGCGGTGGTCCACGTGGTGAACTCAATGTCATCGCGCTCCACAAGGGTAATGGGACTGGTGAGAGTGTTCGTGCGGCAGTGCCTTGGCAGTAACCTCTTGTTTACGGCGAGGCACGTCCTGGGTATTAACAACGGGATTGCCGACACACTCTCTCGCCAGCAGATGGAGCGGTTCAGACAGTTGGCGCCGGAGGCCAGGCAGGATTCAGAGGAACTTCCGCTGGGGATCTGGAACATTGGACTCTAGAAATGTTCCAAGCTGTGCAGGGGTCTTTGGCACCCTGCACAAGAGCAGCATACTCTCAAGCTCTGAGCGAATTTCAAAAGTTCCAGGAGAAAAAAGGCTGGATGACCCAATTTCCTATTACGGAGGCCCAGTCAATACAATTCGCAATTAGTTTAAGAAAGCGGGGGTTAGCACCTCGGACAATTTCAGGTAAATTGGCAGCATTAGCTTTTTATAATAAACTGGCAGGCTTCACATCCCCTTGCGAAGGTTTCTTGGTTAGAAAAATGTTGGAAGGGTGGAAAAGGGAATCCCCATGAGGACCCGATATTAGGCAGCCCATAACCCCTAAGATACTACAGGAAATGTGTAATCAGCTACCTGAGGTTTGCTTCTCAGCCTTTGAGAGTGTAATCTTTAAGAGCTTGTTTAAGATGGCATTTTTCGGAGCGTTCCGGGTAAGCGAGATTATGGCCGATACGTCAAGGAATCAAGGGGGAGTCGTAGTGAGCATAAAGGATGTTCAGGTGGGTGTGCAGGGGCTGGAGGTTCTTCTAAGGGGATCCAAGATGGATAGGTATAAAAGAGGGCAAGTAATTAAATTAGCGGGGATGACTGACTGTCAGTTGTGCCCAGTGGTGACTTTGGAGGATTATTTACAGGTTCGCCCTGCTGGGTCCGGTCAGCTGTACATTCATAAGAATGGGGCTTGGGTAATGAGATTCCAATTTTCGGCAGTGTTACAGAGAGCCCTGGTAAGGGGAAATCTCCCTCCGCATGCACTTAGTTCCCACTCATTTAGAATAGGCGCAGCAAGCAGCGCAGCAGCGGCGGGTCTGTCCAAGGAGCAAGTGAAGGCCATCGGTCGATGGAAGTCCAGTGCATTCCGTGCTTACGTGTGGAAAGTGAATTTGGAGTGAGCAAGTAGACGTTGGCGGGGCGGAAGAAGGGCAAAGTGCGACAGTAATGGTAATAAGAGTTTGTCTCTCATAGGAGGGGAACTGTCTGCACGACGACGGAGAGTCGTGATCGTCGGCCACAGTATGGTCTACTGGGCCGGAAAACGAGCCGGACGCTCGTATTGGGGAACCGAGCTGGGCCTGGGACATCTCGCAGACGTGGAGTGGAAAGGTAGAAGCAAATGAGATGGGCTCAATTCCTGCCGGTGGTCCACGCTCTAGCAAGAGAGACGCATCCAGACGTGTTGGTTGTACATCTGGGGGAGAATAACATACCTGTGGAAACAGGTTTACACCTGGCCACCTGTATAAAAAGGGACCTGTGGGAGGCACGCCGTCTTCTCCCCAGTACAAAAATTGTTTGGTCTGAGATGCTGGAAAGGATTAGGTGGAAGGATGCCGTGCACCCAAGTAAGGTTGATAAGGCAAGGAAGAAGATAAACAAGGAAGTGGAGAGGTTAATGGCTGATTTGGGGGGTGATACAATCAGGCACCCTGGGATTAAATATTCCCGGCCTGAGCTTTATCAGCCAGATGGGGTGCATTTGTCTGATGAAGGATTAGAGCTGTACCTTATTGCAATTCAGCAAAAATTGAGCCTTATGCTGGGAGTGTCGGGGGGGGGGCGAGATTAGCCAAGCAACTCTGGCAATCTCTAGTGGCAGGGGTCCTGCGAGTTAGACAGTTAGGGGTAGGGATAGTCTGCTGCCAGGTCATCTCCTTAAGAGATGGGGTACACCCGAATGCTAGAGCTTGACCGGCCAGCATCACGGTGGACCCAGGAAAGGTGTGGGGGCCGGTTGAAGAGCCCCAGACAGGGGCGGTCCAGGGTCCTCGACGGCTCCCCTCAATTCCTTCCTTGGGTCACGGTAGGAATGGCCTCCTGATCCGGCCGGGGGCGGCCTGACAGGGTGACATTGCAGCAGCTATAGTTAACATTGTTGGGACATCAGACCACCTGAAGTTTACTCTACCCAAGTTATAAGTTATAGTTAGGTTGGAAGGACCTGAAGGAGTATAGACCCCTCCCCATGACAAGGTTAATAAAGTTTGGTGTGGCCTTTCTTAACCCCAAAATGGTGTCACGTGTCTTCTTTTAGGGTGGGGGGACAATGGCCATCAGATAGAATACCAATCCCATATGGACAGCACAAAGCTGAGCTCACAGTGATTGAAGGGGTTTTGTTCAGAGGCCACCACATAGTGGTACCTCAAGTGTTACAAATAGGAATGCTCTCTATAATACATGAAGGACATCTCGGTATTGAAAAATGTAAACAGAGGGCCAGAGAGGTGCTGTACTGGCCATAAATTAATGAGACCATAGAAAGAAAGGTAAAGTCATGTACTATCTGCCAGGTCCACCAGGCCAGACAACAGAAAGAGCCAATGGAACTGGAACAGGAGGTCCTAAAACCATGGTACAAACTGGGTGTGGATCTATTCACATATGGACACAAAGATTACTTAGTAATAGATGGCTATTCACATTATCTAGAGGTGGTACAGTTAGACAGCACTTCGGCATGGTAAGTAATCTCAAAGCTCAAATCCATCTTCTTGAGATACGGTATACCACAGGTGGTAAGGTCAGACAATGGTCTATAGTTCACAGTAAGGGATTTCAAACAGTTTGCCCAGGACTATGATTTTGAACATATTACATCTAGCCCAAAGTACCCCCAGTCAAATAGCTTAGCAGAAAGTGGAGTGAAAACTGCAAAACTCATGAAAAAAGTGTTACATTCAAATTCAGACTTTGATCTTGCCCTATTAAAATATAGGACATCCCCATTACAGGTGGGAAAATCCCCAGAAGAACTTTTATTTAATAGGAAAATACATACCAACTTACCAAAATGTGAATGGGGGGAGGAAGTGAACCATCACCAAGCACAAACACAAAAAATAAAGGCAAGATCAATGCAAAAAAGATACTTTAACCAGGGAGCCCGTAAACTGCCCCCTCTTAAACCCAGTGACAAGGTGAGGGTACACGATGGGCGGCAGTGGTCTCAGAAGAAGGTAGTTCTAAATAGGGAGGTGGGTCCTCAATCTTATGAACTACAAACTAATGAAGGTCAGATAATGAGGCACAACAGACGGCATCTCTTACTTGTTCCCAGGGAATAAAATGACAAAGAAGAGACAGGAGCAACAGCACTGGAGCAGAGAAGAGAGTCAGTAACTCCTTAACAAATAGAACAAGATACAAGGGGAGTAGACAGTCCAAAGAATGAACTTCGCAGGTCCAGTCGAATAAGGAAGGCACTGACTAGGCTGATAGAACAATGTTAAAATAATTAGACCAATATGTTTCAGTGTTGTGTTGTGGGGTGGGGGTTCAAGCAGTTGTGCTGTTTACTGTTTGTTGTATTGTTTACTGCAATAAGATTTACACTTTTGAAAAGGGGGAAAGATGCAAGGATATGTACTATGACTTTAAAGAGTGTCCCCTAGGGGGAGGAAGTGGAAGTCCAGGCTAGGTGCTGGGCAGAGTCTGGCATGGAGGCCAGCTAGCAATAGCTGTGAACAGTATCTGTAGAAAGACAATTAATAAACCTTACATCAAGACTCCAATACAGCCTTTGTCTCTGTATACCCAAACATAGCACCATATGTCCCTTATTTGAAGTGAACGTCCCCTTTTCAGAACCTTGGACTTCAATACCCCATAGTATTTTTGACATATTGCTAATCTAGGCAGGAATCACTATATCCTGAGTACCCCGACAAATGTTGGTCCAACTGCCCTACAAATACCTCTAAGGAATAGAGTGCCACAACTACTCTAGGCAACTTGTTCCATTGCCCAACTTTTGTTTGCCGGCGCACCAAGGAGACAGGACTCAACAGTGGGGTTTTAACGGCCGCACTCTTTTATTCAAATTAAATTACACTCAACAAATGGGTGGGGGTTATTCGCCTATTGCGATGCGGGTCCAGTACATAAATTTAATTTTATAACAGTAATGTAACAACATACACGGGGGTGGTTTCGATATACCCTCCATTACCACCCCAACAAGTGAACATCACCTTCCCCCTCTCAGTGGCCCCAGCCACAGGCGAGGAGGAGCCAATCCTTTCATTCGAGTAAGGATAAAGGTGCCTACAGGCGGGGGACCATACTTGTCCCTACCGCCCTCGCTCGACACCCCTCCCAGGGAGGCTGCCCCGCCGCTTGTCATACCCTGCTTTCCAGCGGGTGGGCCTCCCCATCTCTTAAGGAGATGACTCTTCCTTATGATAAATATAACCTACTCTAACTTGTGTACTGGACCCCTGCCAGAGTGCAACATTAATGAGCATGCACAACAACACCCTTTTCCTAGGGATCGGTCAATTAGCCTGAAAAAACCTGCACTGCGAGGAAGGCGAAAAACGAGGCCCATGTTGGGTTCAGATTAGGGCATCTCGCAAAAATTCCTTCCTGGCCCCATTTGGCAACCAGTAATACCCACAGTGCAGAGGGAGGATAGGGTGGGTGCTGCCTGAATGAATGCTTCAGCCGCAAGTGGGACTGGAGCTCAGAACAGTTGCCGGCTCGTGGGCCCCGCCTACCAAGGAGAGCCCACGTGACCGGTTTTCAACCTATCCCTACCGGCCAGGGTTGCCTAGCAACCCTAGCTGGGATTTCGGAGTGCTGCCGCCGTTTCTTTTCCCACGCGCGGGGCTGAATGCAGCCCCGCGGCAGGGGCCCAACAGAGGTCCAGTCTCCCTGTTAACGTCGGGCGCGGCAAACGGCCTCGCGCCCGCCATCCCCCCCATGGTGGGCGGGGGGGCCGAGCGGAGGCAATACTCAGAGTTTTTCCTAATATTAAATTTAAATGTACCTGAATGTAACTTAAACCCATTGCCTCTTTCCCTGCCCTCAGTAACAATGGTTATCCATCAATCTGCTATATGGCAGTTTTTAAAGTATTTTGAAATTACTACTTCCTCTTGCAAATATCTTTTCTTTACAATAAATTTTCCCAGTTCCTTAAAACCTCAAATTCAAATTAAAGACAAAACAACAATATTTCATATTGTTTTTTAAATTTAAGAGAGAACTTATTTAAGATTTATACAATCTTGATTTATATATATTTAAGATACAGCTAAAGATGCATAAGCCCAACATTTAAAGTGGGCATCCCCATTTCCTTTGGGGGCAGGGGTTATCAGTTTCTTGCTGCGCACCAAAAGTCAAAGAAAAGGAACAGAAATTGTGTTGCACCAAACTACCATTATGTAACAGCTTCATGTTTAATGCTTTTTGATTATCCATTTCGTGTTCTAAAAGTGGCCCATTAACCTTCAGCAGTCCTATGACTGAAATTCCTACCACTGAAATTAAGTAACAAAATATCAGTATTTAAAACCACTCTTCCTTGGTGGTCTGGCAATTTTACTGCCAATGTAACAATGAAAATGAAAAGCTATTTTTTCCTCTGTATTATCTATTTTTAAACATATTTTAAAGGCATCCAGAGAATATGACTAATTTCTTTATTAAAATAGATTGGAACATGTTCAAAAAGATAGAAAAATCCAAGACTTTAGGATAAATATTTTCCCTCCCATTTCAGTCACACTTAATTGGAAATGCGAGACCTAATGGAGGAAGCTTTTCAGCGAGTCAGCTACCTTTTCAATTCCGAAATACAAACGATACCAAATAAACTGAAAAGATAATATCAGTTTAGATATTTTATGTTCCCGCTGAGTAGCATCAAGAGCAACCATGGGGACTGAATGCTAAATTTTCCCAGAAAGAATTTGACAGATTGCTCAGGACATTCAATTTTTTTTCATTTAAAAATAAGGAATTGCACCTTTAAAATTATTTATCTCAAGAACATCAAGAATTCCTAGAGTCAACCTTACATACACTCTAGGTAACCAGTATTTTTTCCTCTATGCCAGTCAAGAATTCCTAAATGGAAATAATTCCTAAGGATGAAGTTACAGTTATTAGTACAGCAGTAAATAGCAATGAAAAAACCATATCCTTTTAATCCTACCATTTGGGATTCCTTTTCCAACAAGCTTAATGTGTACCAGAATTTTTTTTCAGAAAGCACTGTAAACTAAGCTGTGTTCATGTAAATACGGTAATTTATTTTTTATTTATAAAAGCACTTAGTATCCCACCCCTCCTGCCACAGGCAGCTCACAATATAAATTTACAGTTAAAATCATAAAATGATAAAACATATTATTGTCCCCCATTCCTCTCCTCCCTCCCCCCATCTCCCCCACCAAACACCTGGAGGAACAGCCAGGTCTTACAACTTTTATGAAAGGAGGGAAGGTCTGGGGCCAGATGCACCCCCACTGGAAGGGAGTTCCACAACCTCTGCACGGCCACCAAGAACGCCCTTCCCCGTGTGGCCCCCTGGAAAACTCGGGGGACCACAAGGAGGGCATCCCCCGATGACCGCAGGGGGTGAGGCGGTCTCGCAGATAGGTAGGGCCCAGACCATTCAGGGCTTTAAAGGTTAAAGCCAACACCTTGAATCGGGCTCGGAAGACTATCGGCAGCCAGTGCAGAGAACGGAACACTGGTGTGATGTGCTTCCAGCAGCCCAGTTCCACCAAGAGATGGGTCGCCGCATTCTGCACCAGCTACAGTTTCCAGGCCATCACAGAGTGTGCTACCATAGTCTAATCTAGAGGTGATGAAAGCATGGATGATGGTGGACAGGTCGGAGTCCAAAATGTACGGCCTAAGTCGATGTACCTGATGTAATTGGCAAAAGGCACCCCTTGCCACAGTTTCCACCTGATCATCCAGGTGGATCTCCACATCGAAGAGCACCCCCCAGACTCCATACCTGGGGAACCAATGGAGGACAGACCCCATCAGTGATGGGGGCCATTAACTCCATTGCCTTTTCCACCAGTATCACCTCTGTCTTGTCGGGATTCAGCTACAGCTGATTAGCCCTCATTCAATCCCCCACAGGTGTCAGACATCGAGTAAGCACAAAGACTGCAGGGTCTGGGTCAGTTGAAAAGGTATAACTGAGTGTCATCAGCATATTGGTGACACCGTATGCCAAACCTCCTGTTCACCTTGCCGAGAGGCTGCATATATACATTGAACAAGAGGGGGAATAACACAAAACCCTGCAGGACACCACACGTGAGGTCTTGGTACGATGAAAAACAGTCCCTGAGTATCACTTGTTGGGTTCTCCCAGTCAGAAATGAGCTGAACCATTCGAGAATAGTCCCGCCCACCCCTGCACATTCCCGCAGGCATGCCACCAACATCTCATGATCAACCATATCAGAGGCAGCTGACAGATCTAATAGGACCAGCAAGGTCGAACGGCCCCAGTTCATCTCTTGGCGCAGATCATCCACCAAGACCATAAGTGCAGTTTCTCTGCCATAACCCGGATGAAATCCCGACTGTGAGGGATCAAGAAAACTGACGCGGTCAAGATGCCCCTGCAACTGCTGAGCCACCACCCGCTTAATAACCTTCCCTAAACAGGGAAGGTTAGAGACAGGTTGATAGCTAGCAAGGGAGTCAACGTCAAGTGATGGTTTCTTGAGCAGAGGCCGCACCACTGCCTCCTTGAAACAGCCCGGCACCCTGTCCTGTTGACCACCCCTGCCAGCAGCTGTTGACCACCCTGTTGACCACCCCCGCCAGCAGCGGCCACATTGTCTCTTTACAAGATTTAATTATCCAAGACGGGCATGGATCTAATTCACAAGAGGTAGCCCTAACAGTCCCAAGGGCCTTGACCACATCAGTGGGTGTCACCAACTGAAATTGATCCCATAAAACCACACGAGGCAAGACTTCCATAACCTCTGGTCCTCCTAGTGTAATAAGTGCAGCATCAAAATCATAGTGAATCTGAGCGATTTTATCCACAAAATAATTCACAAACCTATCAAAGTGTGCTGTAGATGACTCCACTCCAGGGTGGAGGGAGGCTGGACTGATCATCCCCCGCACCACCCGAAAAAGCTCCACTGCGTGAGATTTTCCAGATGCTATAAGAGCAGCAAAAAAAAGCTTTTTCGCTTCCCTCATAGCCTCGGCATATGCTTGTAAACTCGCTCTATGCTGAAATCTGTCGGCTTCAGTATGAGATCAATGCCACCGTCGTTCCAACCGCTGTCCTTCTCGCTTCAGCACTCGCAGCTACTTCGAAAACCACAGGGGCCTGTGGTGCTGTCGCCTGGGCAGCAGACATCTAGGAGCCATCCGATCGATGGCCTCAGTCAACATAATGTTCCAAAGTGTGACGAGGTCATCGATGAGACGGTCGTCGAGGTCAGAGGGTAACTCCCTGAGGGCCAACCGGAACCGTTCCAGTTCCATTAGCCTCTGGGAGCGAACCATTCAAATTGGTTCCACACCCTTCTGGGGGCAGACATGTGCTAGGAGATATGTCTGTAGGAGATAATGATCTGACCATGACAAGGGCACCATTGAAATCTCCCCCAATATCAGAGCACCCACCTCAAGACCAGTGCAAAACAGGAGATTGAGTGTGTGTCCTCCCTGATGTGTCAGGCCGCTGACCATGTGGGACAGGCCCATGGTTGCCATGGTGGCCATGAACTCATGTTCCGCCCCCCCCAAGATTGGAGTCGACGCGGATGTTAAGATCCCACCAGACTACTGCCTTTGGGGACCGCAACACCACCCCTGCTACCACCTCTGCCAGGGCATGTAGAGAAACTGTTGTACAGGTAGGTGCATGGTATACGAGCAGCACCCCCAAACTGTCCCCCACCAAATCGAATACCAGGTGAAGAGCCTCAATCCCTACCATGGTTTGCTCTGGATATCTCCTAACAGAATACCCCCCCCCCATCCCTCTGACCATGGCTGATGCTGCACGGAATACCCAGCCGGAACAAGGTCAGCCAAGACAGACCCCGACTCAAGGTCCAGCCAGGTTTCTGTAATGCCCACGAGATCGGCGGCACAATCCAGGACTAATTCCTGGATAGTTGTTGCCTTGTTAACCACTGACCTCGCATTCAACAATAGAAGGGAAGGGTCGGGGATCCTCTGATCTCAATCCCTCTGTCCAGCTGCTAAGGAGTGGGTGAGCGGGACCTGCACAAGGCACCTGTCTCGCTTCACTGATCTTATACCACCTCATTTAGACCCGTATCTCCGCCATTCCATCATGATCCCAATGGCTGCAGTCATCCCCTCCCCCCTCCAGCTGTTCTGCCCTGGCATCTGGGGAGACCACACCCCCTACCCCCTCTGCCACAGAGGGAAACGCCCCCTTCCCCAAGGACTGTACCCCTCACTCTCACCAAGGGGGGCAGTCCTTGCCCCCTTAACCCAGTCCCCTTGCCCCTCCCCCATCAAATAAATACTATATCCCCCACCACCACCTCTGTTCCACTTCAAATTATAAAAACATAAAAAACACAGAAATGCCCAGCCCTACCTGCCCAGACCCCGCCAAGGGCCACGCCTAAGGGCCCCTAATTGCAGCACGGCAGGTCAGCAGGTGGCTTTCGGCCCCACTGGGCTGGATGCTCGTTGCCCAATGCCGGCCCTGCCCCCTCCTCCAACAGGGGGAAGGGGCAGATGTTCCCTGGGCCAGGCAGCTCAGATCTTGTCGGGGGTCAAAGCCCTTTTCCAGCAGCACTGGCGATGGTGGCAGCAGCAACAAATTGGGCCCTACTTATGGCCAGATCTTCCTGGATCATATCAAGGCCACTCTCCCATGCCCATCAGTCGCAGCTGTACCTGGTGGCCAATCTCAAACTGCTGTAACCAGTCACTCCACTCTCATGCCCAGACTCCTCAACACCATAGTCTCTCCATTAGGAACTTCACAGGTGGAGGTGCAGCTGCAGCGGCCCGTCAACGGCCCCACTATTGGCTGACGTCCTTCGGTGTCGCCCTTCAGCTGGTGCCATAGGGCTGGCGCCCACAGGGCTCCAGCTCCTGCAGACATACCTGTTGCAGGAGGAGGGCACACAGGTGATTGACAGGGCAGGGCAGCAACGTTCCCTCACTGGATGCAATCCTTTCCCAGCTGGAACATACACACCCAGTAATGAAGAATCAGTACTTCTTTGTAAGGAACAATGCTAAATTTCAAGACATAAAATTACAGAAATAGCACTAAGCAAACCTGAGGAGCTATTCACAATGGGTTCATGATCTGGACTTTGCAGACTTGAATCACAGAGCTTGGAAGCCAATTTTGGACCTTTTCACATGGCTGCCCCCCCTCGCCCCCCACTGCACACCGTGAACAACGTCCATGGTGCAGGGGGATGGGTGGGTGCCTGTAGGGATGGTGCCTACAGTGGGTGGGGGTGCATGCATGCTCCTGTGATCCACCCATTACCCATGCACAGAGCAACGGGCTCCAATGTCAGTTGTTTCATGTGTGGCGATGGGTCGAGGTGGATGTGCACCTGTGGGAATGAGTGCACACCCACCTCCACCCTCCGTGAGGGGAACACCCATCCCCACACCCACTGCAGCCCATTTGAAAAGGACCCTAGACCTGAAGATTCACTTAGAGTCCAATTAGGTAAATCTCCACCTCTGGCTATAATGCTATAAAGAATGAGGGGAGGATGCCCGCAGGGAATTACAAATTTATTACCTTATAATGTGTATAACCTCACACTTTGCTTATGAACTTTGTTCACAATAGGACTCTATTTTCTGAACTGATATAACTGTCGCTAGCATTTAGTACAGGCACACATTCCATTGAAGTGATCAGCATTCATCAAGTGCTATCTGTTCAGATAACCATGCTCATAGGGGGAAGTTCAAAGATGCACCATAGCCCAAACCAAAGGCTATATGCACAATGACTCAAGGTTTGATGCAAATAGTTCTGTTAGAGGGGGATAGGGTAGAAGAGGAAGAAGGGAAGGAAAGGGGGAGTAGGGTTGAATCCTTGGCTAGGTTTCCCACTGTCAGGCGATATCACTGGGTAGGTAATTCCCTCAGGGTCTTGTTTGGGCTTTCTATCAATAACTGAGAGCAACCCAGCTCATCACAGGGAAGAAGAGGAGGGATATGCTCAAGGTACAAGAACAGGGAAGGACAAACAAGAATACTACCCACACTCTCCAATGGTTCCAGGGTCCAGTGATATGACTGGTGTGGGAGGGAAAGAGGATAGGGCTAGTACTCAGGAATGGGGGAGGGGAAAACGGGAATAAGGAAATAAGGTAAATGAAGGAACAGCTAGGCAGACAGTCAAGACACACCTCACCCAACTGGAGCAAGAACACTGGATAGGAAATAGGGAGACAAGCACCCAAGCAAGGAAGAGAAAGGGAGGGGAGCAAACAGCAACAAAGCACAAGGATCAAGGTATAAGAAGCAGTGAGCACAGAAGGGGCCAGCCTCTCAAATGATTACCAGCAAGGATCTGCTGCCCGCCAGTGCCTTTATACTCTCAGGCCATGTGTGGGTACTTAGGGAGGAGTCATGGCTCCACCCCCTAGCATCCTATGCTGCCCCGCCAGCTACATCTGGGTGGGGCTAAGCCTGATGGCCCTGCTTCAGGGTTCTTCAGGGGCTGTGCTTGGCCCCCGTCCCTCTATTACCTACAGCTAGGGTGTCGCCCCTGGTGTTTCCTTCAGGTTGGCTAGCAACCCGGTGCTCACTATTCAATATGTTCGAGCTACGGAGCAGCATGACAAGTTCTAGATAGTATATTGGAACTGTATGGTAATATTGTGAAATAATGTGTATATATGGAACAGCTTGCTATTTTATTCATTACCAGGGGAACTCTGTAGACAGCAGTAAAAGAGGAGACAATTTAACATCTCCATATGGAAGGCTAAGTGGCGAGGTATATATTCCTTTGCGTGGAAAAAAGAAAGCTTCCCTGGTTTAAGCCTTTAAGTGTCACTTTGAACCAGGGTATGTGAAGAGAGGGAGAAGTGAGACAATGGTCTGTGTTCACAGGGGAAAGAGATGTAAAAGTAAGGAGATCAGGGATGGGAGGGACTGATCACGGGTGAGATTAGAAATGCAGCATCTTCAGTGTGGTTGAGTATCTAAACTTTGTCTTCTATGCTGTTTCCTAAGTATTCTGCCCCATGCTGCCTCCAAAGTGATCTCTTCTAGTCATATTCTCTTCTCTCCCAACTGCAGATGATGTGGGAGTCCAAGATCGACAGTGAGGTTTTCACCACAGTTATGTATTTATAAGGGGTGTGCACAAAGCATATCATTTGTTTTAATTTTAGTTTCTCTTACCATTTCCAAAACGCCCTTCATTTTAGACTCTGCTGTTTGTTTATTTTTTATAAATAAAAATATCGCTGTGCATGAGCAAATGGCTACTGGGGCCATTCTGCGCATGAGCGGCCCTTTTCCAAAATGACTCTAGCAGCATCAACACTATTTTGGAAAAGGGTGTGCATGCACCGAAATAGCCCCACTGGCCATTTTGCACAGTGGCCTCAGTCCCATGCCCTGTGGATCTTGTGTGTGCATGAATGCATAATGTGCCCGCAATGCAGATCCACGCAGTTTGTACACGGCTGTGTGCACACAATCCGCAGGGCATGGGATGAAGCCAACCGATTTTTTTTAAAGAATATTTTTAGAAAAAAATGAAAAAATGAATTAAGTCAAATGAATGTTGTTTGCTTATTTATTTGTTTTCATTACCTTCCATTACTCTACCATTTATTTTTTATTTTATTTTATTAAAAAAAGAAAAAAAACTGCATGAGCAAAATTGGCCGTCGGGACCATTCTGCGCATGTGAAGCCATTTTCCAAAATGGTGCTGGCAGCATCAGCACCATTTTGGAAAAGGGTGCGCATTCACAGAATGCCCCTGGAAGCCATTTTCCACACAGTAATTTTTAAAACAATATTTTTAGTAAAATCAAATGAAAAACAAAAAAAGTGAATGAAATCAAACAAATTCCATTTGCTTATTTGTTTTAATTACCTTAATTACAAAAATGAATGAATTTTCCATTAATTTTCCATTAATTATTTAAGACAATATGAATTGCACACTCCTAGCATTTATGAGGCCTGTCCCCAGTAAGGTGGAGTCTCTGGGTGTACTGAGGGCTGAACTCAGCCATTTTTAAATGAGACACAACCACGCAGGTCCACTTATTCCACATGTATCCAAACACCCATCTGAAGGAGGCATGTGGGTGTGGGTGTACACACTCATGACCCACACACCAACCACCCATGACCACTCACAGAGCATCAAAGAAAGCTCTGGACTGCTCCATGCAGGGGTAGGCTAAAATGTGCATGGGTACAAGCGCACATGCATCCCTGCCGCATTTGAATCCCTCCCCACTCACATGGGTAGGCAGTCTGTGTGGCCATCCCACTCAATAGACACGTTCCTCCCTCCCCAGCCATGATCAGTTAAAAATCATCATCATTTAGTATTTCCCAGTACAGGGACATGTAAGGTTTCTCTCCTGTGTGGATTCTCTGGTGTTTACGGAGGGCACCCAACATTCTTTGAAGCTTTCCTTGCACACCTGGCATGTACAAGGTTTCTCTCCAGTGTGGATTTTTTTTTTTTAATGGCAAACTTTAAAAAGTGAAAGAAATCACACCTACATATATTTCCTTACCCAAGATAGATTTCAACCCTTAACCTGCTAATTTTCTTTTTTATTCTTGATCTTCAGGAGCAACTTCTGTTTTCCCCTTTTTTATTTACATTTCTTATTATTGCATGCCACCAATATCACAGTCTTTAGATCTGTATTCACTCTGATTTTTCTATTCATTGAATATTCCACAGTAAAGCAAGACATTTCTGGAGGCCCCACCTTCTGACCCACCAAACTAAAAGTTCATCAGCCACCACTGCTCTGAATCTGTGAATGTGTTCTAATATCATCGGCAGTTGCCATTACAATACAATTCAATTCAATTCAAGCTAGTTAGAACATTCAGGTATAAAGTAAGCTAAAGGGGTTAAATTATGGAACTGATGCTACTAGCCTTAGAAACAAAAAATCTCAGAGAGTGCCGCTTCCACTGGAAGCAGGGCATTCACCGAGATTTGTGCGACCTGGAAACTTATTGCCTTTCCTGCTGTTTTTGTCATTTTCTATTATTTTTTGCACATTGAATTGGGCTGCCACGGGCAGGTACCAAGCCTCTTGTGTGCTCCACATGAAGTAATAGACCAATGAGACTCAGACCAGGAGTAACAGCTGGCCAAAACACAAAACATGGTCAGGTGCATGGTCCAGCTTTCACAAACCAAGTGTGAGTTGGGACAGACTGCAACCCCAAACATCAAACCAGTGATTGGTGGTTACTGGCATCAGCTATTGCTGCTAAAGTGTCTCAATGTACACTAGACACTAGTGTCTAGTGCCTGGAAAGCACCGTTGCAGCCCCCATGCATCACTGGCATGTTCATCTCAGCCTCCTCTGGAAAGACATGACTTTGAAGAGATGCAGGGCACAGGCTGAAAAGTTACTTTCAGAATAAGAGCTGAAATGATTAACCACATAATAACCAGTAACTGATTTGTGGTAACTGATCCACTCCAACTAGAATCAGATACTGAGCAGTAGGTTTATTATTCCTTCATTTAACTGATTCACCAATTTGCATCATTTACTGTTACTGGTACGAATTTGCTGTTTTCCCATCTATTCCAACTAGAGCTGAACCTGGGTTCCTGGCCACTTGGGCACCCCACCAAATCTGGGGTGCCTGACTCACCCAAGTCCAGTTCGGGCACCAACTGGTACCCAAATGCAACCAGATGGGCTACACAACTCCCCAGGATGACCCACTTCACTTCCAGCCTGATACTCTTCAGGCTCGACACTGATCCCTGGCCCCCACATTGCTCAACTGAATGAGGAACTTCCACATTTGGCATTTCCAAGTGTGTGTAGGCAGCAAGGAGTCCTCTTTCCACCTGAGTGTATCCCCATAATGGATCTCTTGTACCCATGGGAAATATCAGGGAAGCACACGTTGGGAATGGGGAACCCATTAGGGGGTGCACACAGGTGGGGAGAGGATTCCTTGACCCCCCCCTCAGAAAAATCCGAGCAGGGAAGTTCCTTGCCCAGCTGTGCCGCGTACAGATCAGAGAGCAGCAGCAAGCAGGGTGAAGTGAATGACCAGAGGAGCAGCAGCCTGGTGGTGAGGTGAGAACACCCAGGGAGCTGCAGGTGCTGGATTTGGTGTCCCGGGACACCCCAGTAATACCTGCACTTTGATCACTTGCTATGTGATGAGAGGTTGAGTACCCCACCGGGTGCCTCCTGGATATGTCCAAATATATGGGTATTACCCATGAATACAAAATATGCTACCCACTGTAGCTCTAGTACTAACGTTACCAGATGATTCAATTTCCCCATAATACCTTTCCTGCTTACCACCTGAAACCCTGATTTTAAGGATACCTGGTTCATGTCTGCGGGATGCAGCTTTTCAATTGATCCAGAAACAAGCTGGAGATAGCCGAACACAGAAAAAAAACTAAATTGGTTATGCAATAACAGTAAAGCCGTTCCAATCAGGATTTTGTTTAATCTGTGCAGAATGCAGTTACTGATCAGTTAACCAATTAGCAAATCGGAATTTTGTTTAGTGGGGCCATTCCCTTGCCCCGCGCACGACCCGTGCACATACATGTGCACAAATTGCACCCGTTTCCATTAAAAGCGGCCTGCCCGAACTGCTTGAGATTGCAGCCATTGACCATAGCGGCAGAATTAGCTATCCTTTTCCATTCTACTCAGGAGCTGTGGTGTAGCATTCTGATACAGACTTATGGTGATGAATGCTTTCTCTGACATGATAACCACTTTAAATTCCTTTAAAGCCTGTGGGAGCTGCCATTTTTCATTTTAGTACCAATGTTGAATACAGACAGTTGCTTATGGTCAATAAAAATAAATTTTCTCTCTTACAAGGTACCAAATGATCTTACACTAACAGATGGCATTGTATGATGGAAAAATAGTTGCTTAATACTCAAAAGAATAATCATTATTAGAACTATTTATATTTTGAAAAGGCCCAAAGCATGTTGATGGAGACTTGTGCTTTATTATCTTAAGAACTTGTCAAACATGAAGAGTTATAATAATGTCAAACATTTTGAGGTTTTGTTGTATTGCAAAATAGGTAAGAGAAAATATGGAGACTGTGATTAACAAAGGAGATTTCAATCCATCACATCTGTACAATTCCTATCCTGGTTTATGACAAGCTACAGAAAAAAATGTATATGTAGATGAAATTTTTTATGTGGAGCTTCAGGGAAATTAATACAGGATTTAAAACAGTTTTATCGTAGGTAGGTAGCTGCTGCCTTAACGATGAAAGCACTGGAGTTACTCCACGATTGTGATTTAAGAACTCATTTACATTACCACCACTATTAATAATTTCTATAGCACTACTAGGCATACACAGTACTTTACAGTCACTGATTTTGGACACAGGATACAAACTAAGATGGACAAGGGTGAGGGGAACATAGGGAAAGACAGACGCACACATATTCCCATTTTACAGATGGGGAACCGAGGCTGAGGTAGTTACTTGCCCAAGGCCACTCAATGAGTTTATGGCTAAGAGAGGATTTTAAACCCTGGATTCCCAGGACCAAGTCAAGAACCATACATCATATTGCCACTGAAGGATTAAGCTACTACCTAAATTTACATCAAGATCTCAGTGGCAGCTGGTGAACTTTTAGGCTGGTGGCGCAGTGAGCTGGGGCACTTAAAATTTCACACATTACTATAGAACGATAAAATGAATTTTTAAAAAACTCAATGCCACAAAATACAGTTCTCTACCCCTCTTTTCAGCAGTGAGAGCACCTCTGGAAATAGGTTCAACATCTGGGTTTGGTATACATCTAATCTGGAAAGTCTCCTGAAATCTTATTTTATAAAGAGTTTGTCTTTTGGAACTGAAATAATCTGGCTGCAGGAGCAAGACACTCAGCTATGCAGAACAGAAAGAGCCCTCATAGAACCACAGCCCCTGTCACAGGACTACAACCTGTTTGGCCATATATTAAAGTTTACCTGCTCGGTGGCTACAGCAAAGCCCAGAGTTCAAGTTGTATTTTCAGAAATAGAGACACAAACAGTACAATCCTCTGGCATGAAAATGCATATCCATGCTAGCAGTTAGCACAAGTTTGTGAAGCTCCAGAATGCCCCAGAGCTCTGCCAGCAGTGTAGGCCACCCACAACTGGAGCTCTACTGTAGGTAGATCTGCTGTCTGTGCAGTGGACAACCACTGCAGCTTCTCTCTCAACCAGTGATTGCCACAGGCAACCAAATAGAATTGCAGACAGCAGCCTATATCACTGGGCGATCTGCCTGCAACTCTGGGGTGAAGGGGAGGGCCACCAGGCAGATGGATCATAGGCTGCGGCTGCTTCTCAGTCCATGTAAACCAGGCATAGGCAGGGCTGGACACAGGGCCGGCCCCAGGCATGTGCGACATGCATGGTCGCACATGGCCCCGTGGGAGTTTGGGGCCTCGCCCCTGGAGCCTGGTCTGTTCCGCTGTCAGCTGCGCCTGATTCAAATCCATGCCACCAGAGCTGCTAGCTAGCCATCCCCAATCAGCTGAGTTCAGCTCAGCTGTAGCCCCGCAGTGAGGGGGTGGGGAGAGAGGAGGAGAGAGAGCAGCAGCAGCAGCACCACCAGCCTCAAGAGGAGGAGGAGGAAGTAAGTGGAGGCGGAGCTGAGGATAGTGGGCAAATGGAGACTTGAGAGGCTAAAGCAGCAGCTGCCATGGGGAGGAGACAAGCGGGGCTCAGGGTCAGAGACCCTGAACCCTGCTCACCTCCTCCCACGGCAGAGTCCCACCTTGAATGCACCTCCCTGAGCTGGGTTCCCCTGTGCACTCAGTCCACACTCCTTGGCTTTGCTGAGGGCTGCTGCTTCTGCTACTGCATACTGCCCGCTTTGTGCCTGCTCCATTAAGCTGGCACAGCAAGCTTGCTGATGGTAGAAGCTTCCCTTCCACCAGAGGCACTTTCTCGTTGAGCCTCTCTGAATTGCCTTTCCATGGCGCCTGACTTTCCTTTGCCTCCTAGGAGCTTTGCACAGCAGCAGCATGATCAGGGAGATAAAGCTGTTTGTTTGCAAACAGCTCCTCCCCACATGGATGATCAGAAGGTTGCTACCTTGTAAAAAAGGTTCTTTGAGATGGCTCTCAACATTCTCACAAATGGCCTTCTCTTACGGGTAGATACCAAGCTCACTAGTTTGAAAAAACATGTGATGATCTCAAGCCACCGCAGTATATAACAGTTCCTTCTAAACCTGAGTGTGCAAGAATAAAATTCTTTGCAGAATTGGAAGGGTGGGTATAGCACCAGGTCACACGACTGGCGCTATATAAATGTCTAATAATAATAATAATTGTGAGAATGTTCAGAGCCATGTCTAAGAGCCTTGTTTACAAGGTAGAAATCTTCTGTTCTTCTTCGAGGGGCTCCTCCCATTCTCACAAATGGGAGAGTACCAAGCCTAGATGACTGCAAAATTAACATGTTTCATTAGTCAATAAAGTGTGATTTATTTTGACTGAAAGCTTTGTATTGTTTTTTAAAAAAAATATTTTTACAAGTAACAAGAGGTTTTTAAGTATGAACAGCAGAACCCAATATAGAAAGTCCTAGAACAGTCTTCAGAGTTTAAATGCAAAGCAGAATACTTCATAAAAGTATGCAGGGAGCTCCAAGTTGCAGCCCTGAAGATCTCTTGGGGAGAGATATTGGAAAAAGCAGCTGTGGAAGCACCCATACGCCCAGCTGAATAGACCCCACACACACCTAGCAAGGGTCTGCTCCCTGCCTGCTGCCCCCCTCCTTTAGAGAAGGGGAGGGAGAGCACTGCCCCCTCCTTTCCCATCATGGTGGGCAATTGGGCATGTTCCAAATCTGAAGTGCCACTGTCAGGAGCAGACATCCATCCCCTGATTTCCACCACCCCTAGTGGGCTGGCTCCCCCAACCCCTCCTTCTGCAAATATGCAGATTTGCATTAGTGGGTGGGGTGTAATTATGCAAATTAGGCCCCACACCAAGACTTCGCACATGGCCCCACAAACCCTTGGGTCGGCCCTGGCTGGATTCAGGGCTGGACGTAGGAGATTCAGAGCCGGCCACCGGGAGCAGGTCCATCTGAAGTAATCAAATTTTACACATAAATGTAAAGGAGACAAAAAACTACAAAGACATTTTTAGAATCAGGCTGCTTTCACAAATTACACAATGGGCTATTATAATAACTGGAGATAATACTGGGTATTAGAATTCTGCAGTTTTTGTAATGTGTGACTGCACTATTTCTCTTTTATGCTGCAAGATCTCCGGTCATTGTAAAAGCCACATTTGGTGGCTTTTACTATGACCTAAGATCTTGCAGCATAAAAAGGGGACTAGTGCATTCACACATTACAAAAACTGCAGAATTATAATACCTAGTATTATCTCCAGTTTTTATAAGGTTTTTTACCCCAGCATGAAAACGGGTCATGGTGTCACGTCTGATACGGCCCCGCCAGATGTTCACCACATGCCAGGTAGACATCCCCCAGACTGTAGCAGGGATAATCTGGGATGTGTGTTGGACTGCTGGCTAGTGGTAAGCCCTGTCATGGTCCAGGGTAGGCAACCCCAGATTGTGGTAGAGCGGGCCATCATGCCTGGTGGCCCACTCCATCTAACCCCAGCCCATGGCCAGAGCAGTTCTGGGTGAGCGTGATGACCTGATAGGTTACTACACCAAGTCATCAGGGAGGATATGAGGCCATGCTGAGGAGCACAGAGCTGTGTAGACCCACATTCATACATCCCCTGCCCTCTCCCAGCCCTGGTGGCCTGAACATTTGTTTGGAAGCGGGCTTACCCCACCCCAGGGTGAGTGATTTCACCCATAATAGTCCGTCGTGTATTGTGTGAAAGAGCTATAATATTCACTATTGTAGACATGCTTCATTGAATGGGTACTCCCAATGAGAAGAATCTCTCTCCATATAAAACTTCTCCACAACATGAAGAAATGCTGCAGGATTACAACAAAGCATAAAGAAATAAGTAGCAGCAAGTTCCAATAAAATCACATCCATGGACAACTGACCAAGCAGGAAGCTTTTACATGTAGGCATGAGTCTCGCACTTTAAAAGAGGATGAGCCAATCCTTCAGCAACAAAGCCTAGAGAAAGGCAAAGCACCAAACAAAAATAGCATCTAAATGTGCATTCTCTTGTTTAAAAGTAATGTAAATCCCTAAATGTTTTCTCTCATAGCAGGCACTAGACCTGATTTAAGCAGCAAGAAAAAGTATTTTACAAAACCATAAAGGTTTCCCCATTTTTCATTAAAGATATGGAGGGCAAAACTCAAAATAATGTTTGCCCTTCATGAGAGACCATTCACCTTAGTGGCAGGAAATATTCTACAGCTATCAAGTCTCAGAAAACAGCCTTGCAGCCACCTTTAAAAATAATTGATTAGACCTAGAATCTCCTGCAGTTGAAATTCAGTAAACAAAATTGCACTTTAAAAATACTAGCTACCTAGCAACAATTCAAACACCCTCCCTGCACCAGGGAAAGCAGTATGCATATCAATCCTCTCCCCTCTCTCTGCTCCAACCCCCTCAGAAACAGCCCCTCCCCTCTCTCTGGGTGATTTCAGACGTGACGGGCTGGCGGTTCACCACAGTGGACCCCGAGGGGGGGTGAAGACATCAACCACCCCCCGGGGCCAAAAAAATCCCCGAACAGATGTGACAGGGCCTGGAACATGGAGGGGAATGAAGCTGGCAGATCACAGACTGGGGCGGCACAACAGACATGACGCCGATCCCCTGCCGTGACAAGCACACCCAGAATCCCCCAGACAGGGGCGGGACACAGACATGGCCGCCCGAGGGCGGACGAAGCCAAAAGGCATCGAAAGGGAATGCCCACACCAGGGAAATGGGAAGGGAGGGGGGAGAGGGAGACGGAGAACAGGCGCACAGATCCCACACACAGCAAGCAAGCGCGCGCACACACGCACGCACGCACACACACACACATACACACACACACACACACACACACACACAGAGGCACGGAGGATAGCAAAGACAGGGAAGGGGGGGAACAAGGGGGACCGGACACCAGGGAAGCCAGACCGCGCTCTGCAGGGGGGGTGCGATGCGGGACCGGGAAGAGGGGAGGAAGGGGCACAGGGGGAGGGCAGGACACCGGCACCAGGTACAGCACACACCCCAGCAGGACGGTCCCCACGGGCACCCCCCACAGCAAACACACAGTCCCGGAAAGGGGGGGCCCTGCAGCTCGGGCGAATGCCACAGCGGGCGCCCAGATGTCACCGGGACCCGGCCGGGGAGGGTCCAGGAGACACATGCAGTCCAGGCATCCCAACGAGGGGCAAAGGAACGGCAGTCAGGAGAGGCAGTCCAGCACAGCAGGTCCAAGGATGGGTGGCCCCATCAGGGCAGGAGTTCAGGAGGGGCAGCCCGCGGGCCCCGGATCTCCGGGGCACTCAAGCAACCCAGGAAGGAGAAGAGCGGGCCGGAGGGGGCCCAGTGACACAGCCGGAGCAGCAGCACGCAGGGGCGGTGGCCTCGCGGCAGCAAGGCAGGGACAGCAGGGTGGTGGAAGGCACCGGGGTCCGGCCCACGGGCAGGTGCCGAAGCCCACACGGCCCAGGACACGGGGGGCCAGGGAGGAACCCAGCGACTCACAGGCAGCCGTTGGGGGCAGCGAGGGGCCCGGGCCCCGGGTGCCCGGCCCGATGAACCAGGTGGGGCCAATGGATCATGCCCCGGCGGTATCCCAGCTCGGACATGTGGTGGGCGATCAGGTAGTAAGCCTCGAAGGGGTCATGCACTGACAGCCCCAACTGGACATCCGGACGGGACCAGACCCGCCCCAGCGCCGACAGCTCCGCCGCAGAAGGCTCCGTTACACAGCAGGCTGCAGCAGGGGGCCAATGAAGATGCCCCAGCCCCAGAAGCCGGTGATACACAGCCACACGGGTGCGCTGGTACCCACGCGCCCCATGCACGCTCCCAAAGTAGGAAACGGCCAAGGCAGGGCCCCCCTCCGCAAGGCACTGCGAGAAGGCTGCCAGGCTGCACACCCACAGCGCACTCACGGTCTCTGGCCCAGACCAGGGCACATGCGAACACCTATTCACGGGCACGCGCCCTTCAGGGAACCGGCCCAGCCCCAGGGTCTCAGCATGGAGCCGGCAGTCCTGGGCGCTCACATCCCAGCCCAGGTAGTGGAGTACAGAGCTCAGCCTCGCGAAGGCAGAGGAGAGGCTGTCCAGGCGCCCAGGAGCAGCTGCACGGCTGGGCTACGCCACAGGTCACACAGGGACATGGTCTCGGTGTAGCTCCAGATACGGGGGGCCCCATGGGGCACGTGAAGTGGGAGCCCCATGGATGGACATGCAGCCATGGTCCAGGCACCCGGGGAGAGTTGCAAGGAGCTCCTGGGGCCTCGCACACCTTACGGGGCCGAGGGGCCTCCCGGGGGTCCCAAGGACAGGGAAGGCAGACAGGGACTGCAACATTGTAGCACAACAGAGCAAGGTGTGGGGTGTGGACCCAGCACAGCTGCACAACACAGGAGCTCCCACATACCAACTAATCAGCTCTCCAAGGCCAAGGTGGCAAAAACACCAACGGGGGGGTTTGTTTTCAGGAGATCACTTCCAGGCACCCGAGGACCGGGCGGTGGATAGCTTCCAGGAAGGAGGGGGTTCCTACCGCCCCACCCCACCCCCAGGGGAACCTCTGCACAGTCCCTGCACGCCCGCGCATGCCCCAACCCCCTGTCTCCCACATACACAGACCGGAGCCACTGTACCTTAAACACCTTTAATAATAACCATGTGCACAGTGTCACCCACTCCCTCATACCAGTTAGTGACCGTCCACCCCCACCCCATATGCTGCCCTACCCCTCCTACCCCTCCCCCGCCAGCCCCTGGGATGGCCCCGAGCTCACCCAGTCAGCGCCATCGAGCTCAGAGAGCTCACCTCCCCCCCACTGTCATTGCTGCTGGAGGTGTCCCGGGCCACCTCCTATTCCTGTTTGGGCGGCCCTGGTAGGGTGGGCATGGGTGCGAGGAACCGGACCCCCCCTGGCAGCTGCACCCCCCGGAGGCCTGCAGGCACAGGGAGGTGGATGCATGGCCTCGGGGGGCATGGGGGTGGCTGGGGGGCTAGGGCAGGGTTCAGGGGCACGGAGGGGCCCCCCATGGGTGCCTGATGGGGCACCATGCCCGGGGGCCCCCTTGCCATGGCATAGGCACACAGCATGCCAGCATGCAGGAGCAGGGAGGTCCTGATGTCATGGGATCTGTCCAACTTTTGTGAGTGCTCCCGCGCCATGGCCTGGATGTCCTGCCTCAGGCCCCCGAGCAGCTCATCCTGCCTGCTGCATTCCCTGCACTCCCGGCGCCGCTCCATGCGCACCTTGGCCTGGAGCCACCTGTCCCACTCCTCTGCCCGCTGCAGGGACCGCTCTATGCCTGCCTCCATCCAGGCCATGGCTGCCAGGAGCCTCTCACCCTATTCCTCCGAGGAGCGGACTATGGCCTCTGCCTGCTCCTCCCTGTGCTTGCGGACCCGTGCCCGGTCCTGCCTCATGCGCTCAGCCGGAGGCATGGGCCCTGGGCCAGCTGGCTGCTCAGGGTGCCCTGTGGGTAGAGGAGGTTGGTCTTAAGCAAGCCGTGCGCCCCTGGCCCCGGGCCCGCACAGCCCAGGGGCTCCGCAGCCCTGCACAGGGGGGACCCGGACCCTCCACCCCCACGGACCCCTCCCATGTACCCCTCCTCCCGGTGCCCAGGTACCCCTCCCGGGTCCCCAATGCAGAGCCGGCTGCCTCACCTGCTCCCTCGGGTGGCTGGGCGGCCTCCTCAGGGGCTGTCCCCTGTCCCTCCTGAGTACTGTGCAGGGGCGGGCCATGGCCTATGGGTGAAGGGGGGGTTATATCAGTGTGGTGGGGTGGTGTCAGGCGCCCTGTGGCAGGGCCCCCCTCCCGACCATCATGGGTGCCCCGGGTCTCCGGCTGGGGCCCCCCGGCCCATGCACCCACCCAAGTGATCGTGGGCACGTGGGCACGAGGCCTCTCCCCCGTGGGGTGGGTACTCACCATCGGTGTCTTCTGCAGGGTCCTCCAAGTCCAGGCCCGTGGTGTGGGGGCGCTCCCCCGGGGAGCCCCGACTGCGCATGGGTCGGGTCCCGGTCTCAGAGTAGCCCTGGCCAGTCTGGCCCATGTCAGACTCTGGGATGCTGTCCAGGGGGGGCTGTAGGAAACCGAGCACCCGGGCTGGTCTTCCTGTGGGTCCGGGGCCCTGGGGCTGGTGTCTACCAGGGGGGCAGCGAGGGGAGGGGGTACATCCAGGTGTTCCCTGCCCTGTTCCACAGTGCTTCCCACGAGGCGTGGGGCCACTATGGACCCCTTCATGTGCAGGAAGTGGTCCAGGGCATCGTAGTATGGGACCGTGCGGGCTCCGTGCCCGGACCTCCTGTTATTGTCCCTGATGGCCTTGTACCCTCTCCGCAGCTCTTTTGCCTTCGACCTGAACTGAGCCACTGTGCGGGTGTGCCCCGCTGCCTCCATGTCCTGCACGATGTCCCGGTACACCTGCTCATTGCACTGGTTGAGCGTGAGCTCGTGTTGGCACTCGAGGGTCCCCCATATCCGGATGAAGTCGCCGGTCTCCTTGTGTCCCCACTGGCCCCCACGGTAGTAAGGCTTCCTCCCTCCTCTCCGCACTGGGTCCTCGCCCTCCTCCTCCTCCTCCTACAGCCCTTCCTGGTGCACCTCCAGCCGCGGTGGCCCTGTGTGCTCCGGGGGGTCACCCGCCTGGGCTGTTTTTCATGTCTGGGGGAGACAGGGGGTGGGGGAGGGGTCGAGGTTCAGTAGCATTCGGACCAGCCTCACACACCCCCGGCGGTGTATGCCCGTGGCCCTGGCCCCCCTTTGCCACCCCTTTGCCCCCTGTTCCCCTTGCCCTTGCTCCCCCTTACCCATTTGCGGGGTGCCTCCTCCTCCACCGGCACAGCGGCTGTCCCCGGGGTGTCCTGTGCTGGCTGCTGGTGGTGCTGACTCCCTCCCACCATCACCATGTTGAGCGTGACCCCCGGCTCCCCC
>QEPC01011113.1:2034390-2056466 GCA_003113815.1 Sphenodon punctatus | reverse complement strand
TCCACCACCACCACCGCCTGTGCCCCTGCCTCCCCCTCCTCCTCGCCCCTCGCTCTCTCCTCCGCCACCGCTCTCTTCCTCCTCCTCCCTCCTCGCTCCATCCCGCCATGTTCACCAGCCGCTTTTTCCCCTTTAAATCTCCCTCCGGTGAGTGTGTTGATGCCAGTTGCCTGGCAGCGACGTTGCGCTCATTGCCCACGCCTGGGGATGATTTCCTTTGATCCCGGGCGATGACTGACATCCAGACATGACTTTTGGTTGATCACGGGTGGGGATATCATTCACCACGCGTCCACGGGAATTGGTTCGGCTAGCCCGGGAAGCGTGGTTGGAATTGGCCCCGCGCGGGTGTTCAGCGTGGTGAACATCTGGCAGCCGCCGAACAGACGTTCAGGGCGCCTTGGCCCCGCCACGGGGTTCACCGTGGTTCACTGTGGTTCAGCCTGATCTCATCACATCTGAAATCACCCTCTGTTCTAGACCCTTGTCTTTTCAGTTCCCTAGCCCTCTCACAAACACCCACCCATAGTGTTGCAGCAAAGAGTCCTATGCCATATCTTGTCAGGGGAGCTTCCCCACTGGAAAGCAAGCTAACTACATAGTGACTCTGGGCTCCATTCTCCTAAGGGTCACCTGAAGCAAATTCAGGCAGGCACAAAGCAAGTCCCACCCTGCGCAGCACTAGTCTCTTTTGTCATTGGCTAGTGGCAATATGAACTTCACCCCAAGATTACTCTCATTGGCCAGATTCCTCAATAGAAACACAGTATGAGAGACTCAAGCCCCACCTGCAGCTCCTGCCTAAATTAACACAGCATGAGCTGTGCAAGCAACCAGGTTTATGTCCTAGACGTGGTCAGTGAAACTCACCCCTTGTTCCCTGCTCAAGGAAGAGGAAGGATAGCTGCTACTAGACTGCTCCTCCCTTATAGCTTCCTGTGATGTATTGAAGCAAACTGGTGAATCTGCTTATGTGAATCTGCAGCCTAGTTCCTTAGGCAGTTGCCTAATTTGAATCGGCTGGTGGTGTGCTGATGATTGTGTTCTTCTTTGAATGCTGATGTAATACAGATTGCACTTGCAATGGAGTTTCATGGTGTGCCTGTCTCTAAGATGGAGTCATCTATAGCCAACAATACTTTACATTTCTCTGCAGTAGTCACAGTCTATGGGTTCCCAAAATGTAAATAATACCTGCAAATAATAAACCCTTTCAGCTTTGACTGTAGTCATTAAATAACATTGCACCATACTAATAAAGATGGGTATTTTTTTTTTAATAAGGCATGTTCCTATTTCTACCAGTTTAAAAATTGACTGATATATTACACTGATCAAGAGGAAGAAAAATCAGTTCTGAGCTAACTTAAGCAGATATGCAAAAATGACCTAAAGAGAAAGCAGAACTAGGTCCCATACTGAGCACATTTGCCATTTCAGGAAGATATTAATGAAGAGAATGACCTTTTCCTAATGGGGTAAAAATCTGATTATTCCTGCAACAGGGAGAAGTAGAAAACTTACTAAACTGTGCACAGAAATGATCTACAGCACCCACAATATTAAAAAAAAATAGTTAGAAAAGGTGAAGGAGTTGTTTTACTGGCCTTTGGTTAACACCAAGAAGATAGCTCCTGTAATACATGTAAATTATTAATGATCATAAGGCATCAGAGACCATGAGTAGGACTTTGATTTTGACCAAGGATCCAATTAACTTTTACCAGCCTTGATTCCTCGTGTCACTTTCCAAAAATCATGAAAACTTCAAAACAAACTACAGTATTTCAATGACGAACTTTATAAAGGCACAAGAATAATAAGGCCAAAGACTTTTAGGGATGGAAGCAACACCAATCTAGTACAACCTTCAGTCAATCAAGGTTCATAGTAAGTAGTAACCATCCCTCAGAGATGACTGTCTATCTTATGTTTAGAGGTTTCCAATAGGAGAGTTAGGTACAGTATAACCATAAATTCTCATCAATAACCATGTGACCCTGAGTAGCCAGACATGGACTGACTGTTCAGTACTTCAGTTACCTTGCTTGCTTTGTTATTTGGTATTATTCCCCTCTTCCCACACACTTCTGTGCTGCTGAGGAGGATCCTTGTCTCCATGCAGCTTTGCAAGATTGGACACAGCTGGGAATTTGACCCAGGAGAGGGCTTACCTGGAAACCTGGGTGTGATTCAATTAAGGTATCAGGCACCTTCTTCAAATTCCCTGTGCATCATTGCTTGATCCAGGGATTAGAGTGGGTGATCAGGCCAAAAGACGCCTCCCTGACCAAGGTTTTAAAAAGGCTTGGGAGGGGTAGTGTCATGTATCTTGTATATAGGCATATATGTTTGACCATCTGTGTTTCAATATATTGGAAATCAGAATTAGCCTCTCTGTATGATGACTTCTTAAAAGAGCTGTCCTATAGTGACCTTTCTACTGAACCGCCCCGAGCTGTTTGCATGAGGGGCGGGATATAAATATATTAAATAAATAAATAAAATATAACTCTTGACCAGATACTGGAAAATCAGTCTGTATAATGGAATAGGCGATATAATCAAGTCTGTCTCTCAATGAAATTAACAGTTTCTGTTCACTAGTCTCAAGATAAGTGACTCCCTGGCAGGGAAGGAAAAGGCCTTGTTTGTTTGGAGTTTACTCATTGTTAAGCCTGTCTATACAATAGCAACCTGTTTAGTATGTATCAACAGGTTTCTTACTATATATTTTGAGAAAATGCCCTCCCTGTCAGCAGTCTTCACCTGACGTCATTTTTAGCTGACCTCCAAGCATCTTTCATTATATAAGAAGAGAGAGGAAAGATGGATTTTTCAGAAAGTTTCCTTTCCTGAAGGCTTTTCTCATCTTCCATCTGGCAGAATTGGGCAAGGACTGGGTAATATGAATGTATATTAATATGATGCATTGAGTCAACCATAGCAATAATACTTAGAGCATATGTTATATCTTATAGATTTTAAGATCTTTGAATTTGTAACAGAGCTGTTCTCTGAACAGAAATGTCTTTCTAAGTCATGTACTTTTAACTGACACTGTTTCTTTTGTACTATGTCTTTATTTGAACTTAGGTAAACTATTGCTTCATATTTTTATAATATGAATAAGTCTCATAGCTTCATTTATATAAATAAATTGGTCTTTACAATACTTTGCTGAGCTGGCTGGCTTATTAGCAAAGTGTAAACTCAAACTCCACATATTGGAAAAGAGCACCCTATATCCAGACCAAGATCATGTCAGGCCTGGACCACTAAGTGGAAATTCCTTTTGGGGAAACTGAGGCACAATGTGACAGTAGTGAGGGCAGAGACAGGCATCAGGACTAAGCCACAGAACCCACCAACCCTCTTGAGCTGGCTCTGTTACAAGTCATTTTTATTGGGATCAGAAAATATATTTTTTCCCCCCCCTACAGGGCAGAGAGCCTTGGCCTGCTGTGGGGTTTTTTCTGCCTGCTGTGTATTGCCTTCACTCTGAGTTTGTAGTTTGTATAATACTGGGTGCATTCAAGCTTGTGTGGACTCTTCCATTGTCGCAATGTGGAGGTCCAATGTAAGGATAGAATGGGATAAAGGGAAATGGAAAACTAAGTACTGAATAACAAAATACTTTGAATAACAAAGAATAGTGAGACATGTCTATGCATAGCCTCCCACCGATCACGCGTCCAACCTCTCATTTGAACTGGTGCATGGGAAGGCATGCTCCTATGACCCACATGCTGGCCCCCGGGACTAAGGTGACTCCTGCTGGATATTGGTGACTCTCTTTCATGGCCACACATGGAGCACTCCTGAAAATAGTTCCCCATGCAGGCCCAGGTGGCTTCCTCCATGGACGGGACAACTGACAAACATGCTGAAAGCTGCCCATGTGAAACCCTTCCCATGAACTTCCCATGTGCGGTCACCCCTCTGCCACCCCACACACCGACCACAACTCCCCCTTCCTACTGCTCTGATTTATAAATACCCAAAGTGAAAGAAGCAAATTAAGTGTAACATTTACCAATTAAATAAAGTTACAGATTTTGCAACAGTACTGAATGAAAAAAGTGTTATTCATTTTATTCACAAATTTAAAACTGCGCATTCATTTTAGCTCTACCTACAACAACCTGTGAGAACATTGCAAGGGGATCCACACAGTATAAGGTCAAAGAAATGACTGGGATTGCTATTGAGAATGGGGGGAAGGAGGGGGGGAGCTAATAAGGCAAGTCCAGACCATTTGTAAGTATTTTGTATTGGAAGGCATTCTAAATTCACTTACTATTTTTAATTAGGATCTCAGATTTCATAGGGCAATGGGAGAATGTGAAGCCTTTCTCTGAAAATAAATTGTACTTAGTACATTTTAAAATAATGTTTATGCAGCAGAACACAGCATGAAGAGTGCAATATCAAGTCATTACTGTCAGGACAATAATTCTTCCATAATTACTTGTTTTTTCTCCCCACAAAGTTTTAAAAATTAACCTTTAGAATAGTATCGATTTTATTTATTTATTTATTTATTTATTTATTTATATATTTGCATTTCTTAGCTGCCCCCTCCTGCCCATGACATCTCAGGGTGGCTTACAACATAAAAGAAACAGTAGATAAAACAACAATGAGATAATAAAACACAAAATTTTAAAATTAAAACATCTAAAAATCCACCAAAGAACAACCCCCCTCCCAAAGCTTCTATCCCAACTCCCCCTCCCCACCCCCAAAGTCCTGGGAGAATAGCCAGGTTTTACAGGCCCGGCAGAAGGCCATCAAGCTTGGGGTCAGATGGGCTTCCTCTGGGTGGGAGTTCCATAGTCACAGCCCGACCACCGAGAATGCCCTCTCCATTGTGACCCCCCACTTTACACGGGGGACATCCAAGAAGGCACCCCCGGCAGACTGAAGGGGCCACTCCAGGGTGCAGAAGGTGAGGCGGTCCCTGAGGTATAAAGGCCAAGACTATGTAGGGCTTTATAGGCTAAAACCAGCACCTTAAATCTGGCTCAGTACGCTATAACAGCTAGTGCAGTGCACGGAGCACAGGCATGATGTGCTCCCATTGACTCGTCCCCATCGGGAGATGAGCCACCATATTCTGCACCAGATGCAGCCTCTGAACCAGCATCAAGGGAAGCCCCACATAGAGCTGCATGGAAGAGGGTGGCCAGGTCAGGTCTGGAACTATATGGACACAGCTTCCGCACCAGGAACAGCTGGCAGAAGTCAGCCTTAGACACCATCTCCACCTGCCAATCTGAATCCAATAATACTCCCAGACTCCGAACCTGCTGGGCTATGGGAGGGCGGACCCCCTTTACAAGGGGAGCTGACACCTCCTTCACCTTACCCACCTTCATCACTTCCATCTTATAAAGATTGAGCTTCAGTCTGCTCTGATGTAACCAATCCGCCATGGCCTCCAAACTTTGGGACAGCACTGAGATGGCAGGACCTGGGTCAGTTGAAAAGGAGAGGTAGAGATGGGTGTCATCAGCATATTGGTGGCAACGCACACCAAACCTTCTCACGATCTCCCCCAAGGGCTGCATATATACATTAAACAATAATGGAGATGGAATAGAACCTTGTGGAGCACCACAACCCAGGGCCTAGGGCCTGGAAGATTCAGTCCCCAGGACAACCCGCTGGCTTCTCCCCAAGAGGAATGATCAGAACCATCCAAGGACAGTCCAATCCAGACCCCCCAGAGCTCGCAATCATCTCAACAGCAGCCCATGGTTTATTGTGTCAATGGCGGATGAGACATCTAGCAGGACTAGAAGTGTTGAACGACCTGCATCCATCTCCCAGTGGAGATCATCCACGAAGGCCACCAGCGCTATCTCTGTGTCATAGCTGGAGTGGAACCCTGATTGAAATGGGTCAAGGAAACCGATGCTGTCAAGATAAGCCTGGAGCTGCAGTGCCACCGCCCGTTCAATAACCTTCCCTAAAAAGGGAAGGTTAGAGACAAGTCAGTAGCTGGCGAGTGCATCCATATCCAAGGAGGGTTTCTTCAGCAGGGGGCGCACCATGGCCTCCTTGAGACTGGGGGGCAGTCTCCCCTGCCGAAGGGCCGTGTTGATTACCCTCACCAGCACCGGCCCTGATGTCTCCCTGGAGTCTTTGACCAACCAAGATGGGTATGGATCTAATTCACAACTGGTGGCTCTAACAGACCTCAGAACATCCACAGCATTGGCTGGCGTCACTTCCTGAAATTCATCCCAAGAAGATGGACCAGATGGGGCCTCCATCCCATAGCACTCCACCTCTACTGCCCCTAATCCAGGGTCGAAGTTGCTCTGGATCCAAGCGATGTTGTCTGCAAAGTAGATGACAAACTCATTACAGTGGGCCTGGGACAAGTCCCCATCCAGGCGGAGGGAGGCTGGAGTGACCAGGCCATGCACCACCCGGAACAGCTCCGCTGGATGCGACTTTGAAGAGGCTATGAGGATGGCAAAGAACTCTTTCTTTGCCATCCTCACAGTCTCAACATAGGACCGCAAGTGGGGCCTATGGAGAAGTCGGTTGGATTCAATTCAATTCCGATGCCTGTGTCGCTCTAGTCACCTACCTGCCTGTTTCATACACCACAGCCCCTCAGTAATACAAGGGGCCCTGCGGTGGAGAGACAGAGGCAGGAGATGTCTCAGATATACCCTGTCAATGGCCTCCCCAAACAAGATGTTCCAAGCTCAGACAAGTTCCTCAACAGAGTGGCTGTCATGGTCTAAGGTTAAATCCCCCAGGGCCTCCTGGAACTGCTGAGGTTCCATCAGCCTCTGGGGGAGAACCAACCTAACTGGTCCCTTCCCCTTCTGGGGGTGGTGTTCCAGGAGGCTAGCCTGTAGGAGGTAACGATCCCTCCATGACAAGGGTGTGATCCTCACATCACCCATTGCCGGATCACCCGCCTCAAGGCCAGAACAGAACACTGGGTCGCGGATATGTCCCCCCACATGGGTCAGGCAGTTAACAACTTGGGACAAGTCCATGGTTGCCATGGCAGTCATGAATTCTCACTCGCTCACACAAGGCCAGCATCAGCATGGATATTGAAGTCCCCCAGGACCAAAGTCCTGGAGGAGTTAAGCCCCACCGCCGAGACCAGCTCTCCTAGAGTGGCAAGGGATGCTACTGAGCAAGAATGGGCCCGGCACACCAGCAGCATCCCGAGATTGCCCCAAGCCAAAACAAACACCACATGGAGGGCCTTGATCCCTGGAAACTCCTGGATGGGACACCTCCTAATGGTCCATGTCTCTCTAAAAATAATAGCTACACCACCTCCCCAGCCTCCAGTGCAGGGTTGGTGCTGCACGGCATACCCGGCTGGAATGAGATCGGCCAAGATTAGCCCCGCCTCCTCATCCAGCCAGGTTTCTGTAATACATACAAGGTCCGCATCCCTGTCCAGGATCATGTCCCACATTACTGGGGCCTTATTCACCACAGACCTTGCATTTAGCAGCATCAACCCCCCACTGGCAGACCATTTATCAATCAAATTTAGTACCCAGCCCCTCCTGCCATAGGCAGCCCGGGGCAGCTTACAAGAATAAATATATATATAAAACAACAACAAAAACAACAAGATAAAAGAGTAAGTAAAAGGGGAGCATCACCTCCCCCATAATTAAAATACCCTGACCTCATCCCCCTAAACAACCCACCCTCACCCCTCACTGAAAGCCTGACAGAATAGCCAGGTCTTACACTGACACTGAAATGAAGGAAGATGTGGGGCCATGAAGACATTCACAAGGAGGGAATTCCGCAGCCATAGAGCGGCCACTGAGAATGCCCTCTCCATAGCATCCCCCCTAAATACTCGGTGGACTTCGAGAAGGGCACTCCTGGATTACCTCAGGGCCGGTCAAGGGCAAGGGGAGTGAGGCGGTCCCACAGATAGGAAGGGCCCAATCTATTTAGGTCTTTATAGGTAAGAGCCATCACCTTGAGTCAGTCCCAGAAGACTATATGTACCCAGTGCAGAGAACAGAGCACTGTTGTAATGTGCTGCCAGTGGACCGTCCCCGTAAGGAGGCGGGCCACCACATTCTGCACCAGCTGCAGTCTCAGAATTGTCACCATGGGCAACCCCATATAGAGCACATTACAATAGTCCAATCTTGAGGTAATGAAAGCATGAATGAGAGTCTGAGATATATGGCCGAAGCCAATGCACTAGATGTAACTGGCAAAAAGTGTTCCTCGCCACAGCCCCAACCTGGGCATCTAGGCAGAGCTGCAAGTCAAGGAGCACTTCCAGACTCTTGACTTGAGGTACCAACAGGGGAAGACCTCTGCAATGTTGGGGGATGCCACATCCATCGCCTTGCCCAATAACATCACCTCCATCTTGTCAGGATTCAGCCTCAGTCGACTCGCCCTCATCCAGTCTCCCACAGCTGCCAGACATTGTGTAAGCACCAAGATTGCAGGGCCTGGGTTCAATGAAAAGGAGAGACAGAGTTGGGTGTCATCAGCATATTGATGGCAGGAGAGGGGAAAGAATAGAACCCTGTGGGTCTCCACACAAGAGGTCTCGGAGAGATGAAAAATGTTCTCCAAGCACCACCTGCTGGGTTCTCCCTGAGAGGAATGAACAGAACCATTCAAGAACAGTCCCATTAATCCCTGCTCTGTCCCTCAGAACGAACACCAACAACTCGTGGTCAACAGTATCAAAAGCAGCCGATAGGTCTAACAAAATCAACAGGGTCGAATGGCCCTGGTCTAACTCCTGGTGGAGGTCATCAACCAGAACCACCAATGCAGTCTCAGTTCCATAGCCCGGATGAAAACCAGACCGCGAGAGATCCAGAAAACTGAGTCAGTCCAGATTCTCCTGAAGCTGCCGAGCCACTACCCGTTCAATAACCTTGATTATAAAGGGAAGGTTAGAGACAGACATATGTATTCAGAGATCTTCAGAGAAGCATTACTGCTGATTCCACTAATCTCATCTCGATATTTTTCTCCTTAGGTCTTGTCCAAATGAGGAATTTAATCCAAATTTACTTTGAGCCATTTTTATACTGTCTCATATAAAGTGGCTAACTTTGATCTTTAAGATGGCATTTTGCCTCTCAGGTTAGCTAGCTTGGTATGTACTCACTGGATATAGAAAGTACAGTGTTGATTTCTAATATCTGACTTGTATGTTAGGTACACATTAGGGTCAAACTGAAATATATCTGCAAATACTAATTTGACATTGTCAAGTTTCCCTCCTTCCTTTCCTCTTTACCAGAGGGAAGGGGAAGAGATTAAGATATCTCCTCAAAAACTCTGGCCCCCACTGTGGACTTTTAGCCTATACAGGTTGAGCTTTGCTCTCTATCTCCTCATGTTTTTACCTGGGGGCAGGGGAGAACTCAAGATTTGGCCCAGTTTGCAGGAAGATGCTGCAGAGGACAACTGGATCCCTTCTTTGGGTGAGTAAAAATAATTATTTCATGTTTTTAAAATTCTTTTTACTGTATTTTTAGTTTATTTTAGATTTATTTTTAGGGTCCCCCCCCCGAGGGGGGGGGTGTATTTTGCTTGAATTTCCACTGCATTTTAAAATTATCCCCTTTCACTGTTTGCAGTTTGGTGGGATGTGGCTTTTATGAAGGAATGCCCCCCACATTTTATGATGTGCATTTTAGGACTTATTCACATAATATTGTTGGGGTTTTCTGCATTTTCCATGTGTTTTGGTTGTGCCTAGTGGCTTTCATTCTTGAACAAACTTACATTAATTAAGATGGTTTGCTTTGCTTGCTGTGTTTTCCACCCTAATAATCGTCTGCTTTCTATTTTTTAGTGGAGGAGGGGGAATTGGATGGAAGGGTTTCTTAACCTGAATACTTTCCCCTGCATTTTAAAATGGTTCCTTTGCTGTTTGATGGGATGTGACTGGCATTTCTGCAAGAAGACCATGCCATATGTTGGCTAATGAATAGTCTACTCTGTCTGGCTGCAGCAGCTGTCTTTTATACTGCAGCAGAACTGTGCAGCATGGTTGCGTCTCTTGGAGTCCTATGCTGCTGCATTTATGGTGTGCCTAAGAACTTCACATACTATTGTTGAGTTTTTCTGCATTTTCCATATATTTTGCTTGTGTCCTATGCTGCTTGTGTATTTCAGATATTAGTGTTTTCTTCAATTGTGGCTTAAGTAGGGTTGCCATATATTCAGATTTTTAGAGGACACTGATGAGAAACACAGGTTGACTTTCTGCTTTGGCTCTAATGCAGCCCTGAAACCTTTATTTCTCATCAGTGTCCTCTAAAAATTTTAATATATGAGGCTTATGTAAGGTACTTGAATTTTCTGTAATCTTGGGGTACCTCCCTTATTGTCCTGTTTTCTCTACTATGGTGCATTGGTGTCTCATATGATTGAACAGTGAATACATTGCCTGCTGGTGGTTGGTTGCTTTACTTTCCCTGTTTCTCTCACTGTCATACTTAATAGGTGTGTGTGTGTTCTTATATCTTCTTCCCTGAGGCTATAGAATTTCATATTAATTTCAAAATTCTGGTTGACTCTGCCTATTGTTGGCATGGCCACACCCACTTCTGAACCTGCCTTTTGACTCACCAGATTTAGAACCCACCAGCTTTCACTGGCCTTTGGCATGGCAGTAACCATGTGGCTGCTCCCACCACTGCAACTTCAGAGGTTCCCCTGGTATACAGGTGAACTGAGGCTGTTAAAGCAGACGGGTAGGTGGCTAGAGTGCAAGTGGTGCTCACTTCATTCAAATACTGACCAATTATGGAATGTGTCTCTTTAAAAGGACTATACAAGATCAGTGATTAAGAAAGTTTTCATCCCCACTACCATAGCATCTGCAAAGATCCATCCATAAGAACTGTTCTGTAGCAAATTGATGGTGAAATGGGGTTGTCTCCACCCGGGCTTGAATCATATTGCACACTGTGATAAATTTACCACTTACTTTGAAGATGAAATCACTTATATTTGGAATAACTCTGGAACTCATAGTATGGTAGAAGTGTCAGAGTTTGAGGTTAGGGAAGTTCAGTTGTCCTGCTTATTTGTTTCAACTTCAATTGGTGCCTCCCAAAAGCACATAAGCTGTTCTTGGAAGGTTATGGGTGACCAGTTTTGACATAAATTAATGCCCATTTGAAATGATGAATGCCAGCTGGGAGACATTGGAGCTATTATTGGATGAGGTTGCCAACATCTCCCATTAGGAGGAACTGGATGGCCTAAAGACTGAAGTCGTTCAGCTTCTGCTGGATTTTCAACCCCAGCAAGCCATTTCAATGTTGATTCTCTTGCTATCATCTTGAACCTAACCTTCCCTGAAAGGGAATGTTATAGAATGGATGGCTGCTTTGCAGTTTTAGATGTATCTGGATGCCACTGAATACTTTGAGTGATATCAGTCAAGGTTCCATCTTGTATATGTAACCAAGCCAAGCACATGCTCCTGGGACCTCGCATCTTCATGAATGTTACAGTCCTTGTCTCTCTCTCTCTGCTCCCCTTCCTTTGTCCCCTCCACCCCCACAATCTCTCAGATTGTAAGCCCTAGGGCAGGGACCATGTCTATTCAATTAATTTGTAAAGCACCAGGTACATTGCTGGCACTATATGAATGCTTCATAATAATAATAATAATAATAATAATAATTAATAATAATTAATAATAATATAATTAATAAATTATACAGTACTGAGACTGTGCTTGTAGCCCTGGTCAATAATCTACACTTGGTGATTGATGGGGGTAATTCTATCCTTGTAATCTAGTTATAGATTTCAACACAGTGTATGATACAGTTGATCATGGGGTGTTGTTGACACAGCTGTGGGACCTGTCAAGGTTCACAGGACCAAGCTTGAGTGTTTCCATTCATTTCTGTCAGGGAGTTCCCAGAGGATGGTGATGGGCAACTGCCCATCATTCCTTCAGACCTCCCCTATGGGATCCCACAGAGTTCCATCTTATCTCACCTACTCTTCAATGTATATCTTAGGCTCTTGTCCCATTGGTACTTTCCCAGTAACTTTGTGTTTATTGCAGTTTTAAACTTCTGGGGAACAAATGCCTTAAAACTTCCAGTATAATCTTAACATTTCCTTTTTCAGTCTATTTTCACAGAATTTTTATTATATGAATTTAAATTCAAACTTATTTAGCTGTTAAAACATTTTTATATATAGTGGCTTAAAATGTAAGGTGGGACATTCATCCCGGGGCCCACTGTGGCTGGGGACCCAACCCTATGGTAGCCCATCTGATTTTTAAAAATAAAAATAAAAAAAATATTTGACTGGTGCTCCCACCAGCTGCCATATCCCCCCCGCCCCCCCCCCCAGTGGTGTGGACAACTTGTGGGCTGAAATTCAACCCCCCACAACCTGGCACCATGTGCATTGGCCCAGCCCAATGTCCACAGCGAGGGGGGGGAAAGTTGGGGGGGTACCTTGTGGTTGGATTTGTATCAGCAGTGCACCTGCATTGACGTTCTCTTGTCCTCGTCTGGGCAGGGAAAATTGCACATGAGGCAGCAAGGCGAGCAGTCAGCAGAGCATCAAAGAAGGAAGAAGTTCTTCCAAGTTGACTCCCTGAAGAAGTCTGGTGTGGGAGCCAGGAGCCGGAGCCAGCCGCTGCCTACCACCAGGACCCTGAGCCTACTTCCCCCTCCCCCTAGGACTAGACTCCAACAGAGCCCCTGGAGCAGAGGAAAGCTCTCCTTGTGGCTCTGAACCGCCCACCCCTAGCACATAGCAAGTGGAGCTGGCATAGCAGCCCTGGGGGGCCTCACCAGCATTGCCAGTACTCAATTTGGGAGCCAGCAGTTCCAGTGGGACAAGGAGAGGGGGGACTCCCCAACCCTGGACCTGACCCATGCTGCCTCAAAGAGACACCCCCCCCAAGGGCCCAAACCTGTTGTTACCTTCCTTCCTTAACAACTTAAGGAGGAGGCAGTCTGTTTAAGAGACCATCTACACAACAGCAGCGCATCAGCAGATGTGTCAGTCCACACACACAATAAATCTGCAGCGCTTGTGATGGGGGGAGGGGAGTCTATGGTGATGGGGGTGCCCAATTCTATTTCTTGTCCATGGGCCCATTACAACCTAGCTATGCCCCTGACTTATACTGACATATTTGCAGTCCCCTAATATTAATAAACAAAATAAGCATTTGACAAACTTTTATAAGGTATAACACAGTATTTAAAAATACTATTTAATATGATTGTTTAAAGAACTTTTGAAAATGATTTCCCTCATTTGAAAATCTCAGGAATTTGAGTTGCATAAATGGAAGGCAGTAAACCTGAAGTCAGCATGAGAGCTCAGAAATAATGATCCAGCTCTCTCACACTTTGAACAAATTGCATATCATTAGTACAACCTTCCAAATCTCTCCCCAAAAAACCACAAGTCCTTCTAGAATGGAGGTTTCCAAGCTTTCTGTGCTTTTACTTTTGCAGCTACCTTCCAGTACAGGACTCGGGACACCAGAGGGAAAGTGTTGTCTACAGGTTAGGGGCTTCCCGTAGTCCCAGGCATGGGGCTCAAGGCACGCTCTCATGACCCTCAGGAGGTATGGGTGGCAGCATGAGCAGAATGAGATTCAGGCAGGGAAGAGCCAAAGGTACAGGTGCCCAAGAGCCTCATGTAGCTTCTGAGCCACCATTGCCCACCTCTGGTGTACGATGATGAGATTAATACAAAAAGCTCGACTTCTTCCTCATTTAAGAAAACTTTAAATTTGGAGATGAACATGACCCCTCCCCCCAAAAAAACTCCACATGTACCCCCAAATATGACAGGGGCTATAGATAGGGCTACCATGTCTCTTTTTTAACAGGGGGCATTTATGTAAAATACATGTTGCAGGGCTGCACTGGAACCAATGCAGCTATGCAGCATGTGTTTTTCATAAGTGTCCTCTGTTAAAGGGGAGGTATGGTAACCCTAGTTATATATGTATGCTCTCAGGTGACCATTACTTTGATCTTTGTTTTAAGTACAGGACATGTTGCCCACTCTGCTTTGCTCGGTATGACTATCAGAACTAACCTAATAGGACAATCCTTCACCATTAAATTCAATGGAATTTGATGAGTGCACACTGTGTGCAAGGTATGAATATATTGTTGATAGTGCACATGCGTTCTGTGCTTGGTGTGTGCATGGTGTATACTCGGTGCATGTGTGCACCTTGGACAGGGTACTAAGTGATAATAAAAAACACCATATCAAATCAATCAGCATACCCCAAAAGAGAGGGCTTATTTGTCTACAAAATACTGTCATGGTGACAATAGGCTTGGACAGCTGTAGTCAGTGTATGATAAGAATTTGTATTTGTGTACCACTACCAACTCCCAGCTGTAGGGAAAAGGACATGAATCTCTGTCTCACGCACACACACACACCTTAGTAGCTGCTATTTAAAAGTAAATACTAGCACAGATCAAAATTAGCCCACTTCCTTGTAGTGGTTTTGTAAATCTGATGATCCCAAATACTTAGATTCTATGAGCTGCAACTAGTGATGTACGAACAGAACCTGCGTATGACCAACAGCCCTTAGCATACACAGCAACATGGAAGGCTATTCACACTATCACGCTTTCTAGAACTCAGCCAATTTTTGTCAAACATGTTAAAGAGCACACTAGAGCAAAAATCTTGGAAAGTGAGTGGAATAACAAGGCTGACACCCTAGCCAAGGAAGCTGCAGTGAGTGCACCACACACACACATTATATATCTGCCACTACCAGGTCCCAAAAATAAAAGCTACAACAGCTTCAGTCTAGCCAGACTCAGATCCAGGACCCACCATACACACCAGAGGATTTACATCTAGAAGGTAAACAGTTTCAGGAAAGAGGAAGTTGGACTATAGTAAAAAGCAAGGATTCTTTACAAGCTCAAAACAATGAGGGAATTAGTCTGTGGGTTCCGCCTACACTAGCAAAGCAGCCTATTGTTCAATACTGCCATGAGTTAGCACATCAGGGAGGGAACGCAACAACAGATAGAATACAGACCTTTGCATGGTGGCCAGGAGTCACACAAGATGTAGTAAACTGGGTAAATAATTGCCTCCCCTGTGCAAGCAATCAAGCAGACACCAAAATAATCAAAGGTCCTTTTCGGCATCAGGGAACCATTGGCCCCTGGCACAGGGTACAAATTGATTACATAGACAAATTACCAAAAACTGCTAGAGGAAATCAATATTTGTTGGTTGATTCCTTTTCGGGCTAGACAGAGGCTATTCCTACTAGGAACCATACAGCCCAAACCACAGCCCAGGTTCTTTTCTCAGTAGTAATTTCCAGATTTGGAATTCCAAAAATTATAGATAGTGATCAAGGTCCCAGCTTTGTAGGAGAGGTTTTCCAGAAGCTGTGTAAAGCCATGGGAACTGAGCACAGGAAGCACATTCCTTATCACCCACAATCCTCAGGGCAAGTAGAAAGAATGAACAGGGTAATTAAAACAGCCTTGAAAAAAACTGTGTCAAAGTCTGGCTCCAACTGGGATATCAGGTTACCTCTTATCTTACTTGCTCTTCGTAGCAGCAAAAGGCTCGGGTCCCAATTCTCCCCTTTTGAAATTTTCACAGGGAGACAAATGGTAACCCCAGAGCTGTTCCAGTGGTCACTTGCCCGGGGGGGACAATATGCCGCCCCCGCACAACTGTCTACACTGCAGGACTCACAGATAATGTCTGATTGGATTACAGCACTCAAACAACAACATGAAGAAATTAACCAGGTCATTGCTGCAGAACTGCAAAAAGCACAAAAAGCCATGGATAAAATTGGAGACGCTTACAAAGTAATTGAGTGGTCAATAGGTATGCTTGTCATGCTTAGGCAATTTCACCAAGCTCCCCATACCCTGTCTAGCAAATGGACTGGACCTTTTACAATTATTGACAAAGCAGGTCCCACAGTATAATGTATAGACAAGGATGGGACACTAAAATGGGTTCATTCTTCCCAGCTGAAGCAATACAGAGGCAAGGTGCCTGCCCAGCATGAACAACCGATGCCCACACACCCAGGCGCAGATTCTGCAGATCGTTCAGAACACCAACGGGCGTCAAGCTAGGGTGTTCCTTGAACAGTTTATAGGATGGAAGGTAAAGCTTCTGATTGATTGCAGAGACTCCTGGTCTTGGTTTTGCAGGTGTCCCAAGACACTCCCAATATGTTTTGTGTTAATAAAAAAAAAGGGAACGGAGGCATCCATTTGGTTTTGTGTTGGATGGACTTATAAATTCCCATGGGAACCACAATACACACCACCCATGATCCAGTTAAGAGGAATAATCATAGAGTTTGACTTCTCTATTAATTGGGAAGGAATGCTACTACGGGATGTACCTATGTTCTTCCCACGTGATTTAGGACCTGGTACATTGGATAAACAACACTGGTGGGGTACGGTTGGCTCACAGCATGGGCTGCAACAAAAATTTCTGTTACAATGTGCCCCACTACGAAGTTATTTTCTGTGTGCACCTTACAGTCCATGTCAGCTACAACAATTGCAGTCCATCTGACTATGGTACATAGTTCAGACTACGTTACCTTACATGCAACTTCCCCCACCATAAGAAGGGACATACCAACCACAGGGACTGTTATTTCTGGACCACTATATAGAAGGTGGATGAATGGAGGGTTACAAGTCTTGCTGGGTCTGCCACCTTTGCTCAACAGACAGGTGTTATGGTGGCTTAGACACCTCACCGGCATGGCAGATATGCAGATACACTGTGATTCCACTTCCCAGAGTGGAGGGACCAGCCACAATTTGATCTGCACGGTTTGAGGTTTACCAGCACCAGACTTCACTTTTAATATACAAGGCGGGAGGGGAGAGGGAATGTAATGCATAACATGCCCGCTCCTTTGCATCCTCTCATTCAGGTACAATGCACCCCTATGCTGCTACCCGCCTGGTGCTCCTAACATTTGTAATATTGCCAACCATTTCCGGTTTAGAAGCCCCTGGTGGAGCACAGCACAACATGAGCAAAGCTGAAGTTCCCATACTACCAGGTCCTCAGCCTCTTCCAGCAGCTCAAGCTCCAATGAGACCGGATCCCCAGCCGATCCCAGTTTCCCATGATTTATCACCCACCCACACTTCCCCACAACAAGCTGATGCTTTTATTAGGCTCAACCAGCACACACACGCTGTCATAGATGACAACCTTAAACACCGCCCACCGCCTCCACTACTGCCCCCGTCTTCAGTGTTTGTGAATAGGAAACTTTCCAACAATTTCTCCTCAGAAAACAACAGCTTTGCCACTGCTGATTTAGATGACCCCTTGCTGCAGCGAGCTGTATTTTCTCCAGATGTTTGTTCCTGGAAACCTACTCCTGAAATATGCCAGTATGGACTCCAGCTTTTATCCTGTCCCAACGCCACACTGATTTGGATACCACATTATGGCCGCCTTAGGTTGCATTTTATGAACAGCCAATGCTCTTTACAGGCATATCCCTGGGTTGCACAAAATCAATGGTTAAAATTTGTTCTTCCAGGCTTATGGCAATTAAAAGGCACCACAGAGGTGGAACTATACGAATTGGATTCCCAGTGTAATGTGTGGAAAGACACGAAATATTATTGTCCACTGCCACTTCAGGAATATAAGCAATGCAGACATAATGAGGATTCATATGTGTGCACTGTTGATACCATGAAATTTAAGAAACCTCAGGTATACACCCTAGGACACAAGTGCTTTTATATTGCCGCTGAACCAAATATCACAGTGACATTAAATTCTATATTCTCTCAAGATATCCCTGACAGTGGATTTATAGTGCTATGCAATGTTACCAAGATATCTATTGGCAATGATTCATGGACATTGCATGCTAATGAATGGAAAAACCTATGGGATAAGGACAGCTTCCAGTTGTGGAACATGTCTTTTGCATATTCGGCCGCAGCAATTCACAAAGCAATACAGGATACTGAAATGTTCCACACCAAAGTACAAAGTTTAGTAAACACATTGGGTCACACAGCAATTGTTCTAAAGGCAGAAGGGAAAAAGATTACACAGGTTCTTACTGAAGTAGAATACACCACGAAGCACTCATTCTGGGAAAGCATTTTTGGATGGTCACCAACAGCAACTGGGGTGCTAAATCTTTTGATCCATCCAATCATTATCATCCTCATAATTCAAGTTGTGTTGTTCATTACTGTAATATGCATTGTATGTTGGATCAAAAAGAAAATAGTTCCCCTAAGACACAGAGCATTTTACGTTGTCCCAAAATATCAAAGAATTATGTGTTAACTGGGAATATCCCAGATTAACAGGGGGCGACTGTTATAAATTGATCTGATTTTGGGCCTAACTAAGATATTAATTTCCCTGCTCCAATGCCCTGAATCAGGAAATGCTTTTGACTCAAGTGGGCCACTCTGTGTTAAATTGTAACCAAACCAAACGTGCCTCTATGACAAATGTGCTAGAGTATACATGGGGGATTGTTGTAAATAACTCTGTGTAATTAAACCAAAAGGTGCTTCTTTGATACAAATGTAACAGCAATATACACTGGATGTTATGTACCCATCATTTTGTTAAAATGTAACCAAGAACACACACTGGAGCTATAATACTTGGAATGTAACTTTTATGGGCCATTGGGACTGCTATTTAGAATTATGTAGAATGCTAGAAATTAGGCAAGATGCTATTACGCACATGTGTTAATGCATTTGATTTGAAGAACAGAAGTATGAGTAAGAATAATCAGGAATTGGTCAGAGAGAGAACAACCGATGCTGGAGAAGTGAGCAGGACCTCTTGTTCCCCAAACAACCTATGTTGATAATTTACAGAAAACATGGAGGAACTATAGTAGAAGGTCAGGGACTGATAACAGAAGTAGAGATGAACAAGCAAGAGTGTGGTCTTATCAAACAAATATATGACTCCCAGAAGAATGTATGGGCTAATTCAGGGCCAGCGAGCCATGAGCTCCATCTCCGGAGGGAGAAGGGGGGCCTGGTTTTACTGGTCAGAACAGACCTCACATCATGACTAAGCAAGAAGGTACCCCAGATTTGGGGAAACCAATGGGAGCACTCCACCAGCTAGTACTGACAACCCCACACTCTGACTAATCATAAGACAGCCACAGCATATAAGGCTTGACTCTGGATTAGTTCCTTGCCTTCCACGGTAATCAGTGCCAGCTCTTATCAGAGCACCACTGAGGTAGGTGGATGCAGCCCTTTGGGAATTCCTTTATCTAGGGAATTCTCCAACAGCATCGTTGGGCCCTCTCCCGCCTTTTCCTGGGACCAAGATCGCCTTGCCTCTGATCATGTAAGCATATGTGTCTTGTATGTATTTCTAAGTAGTTCAGAGCAGGATGAAAGCAGGATGTTAGATGCAAGTGTTTCTTTGGTAATTGGTATGATAGTTGTTCTGATATTATTGAATAAATGCCTATTTGATTGAATAAAAGACTCATTACTGAAGCAGAAGAAGAGTAATTCCCTAACCCTCTCCACAGTAGTATTTCCACTAGGTCCCGAGGGAACTAAAAGGGAGCTGCTTGCCTAAAGGTGCAGGAAAGGAACTGTACCCTATCACACAGGGACAGCAGATTATCTCTACTGGACAGATATAGGCCTCACCCAGGGAAGGGTGCAGGAAAGGAGCTGTATCCCATTAGACAGGGGCAGCAGATTATCTCTCCAGGAACAGATATAGGCCTCACCCAAGGCAGGGTGTGAGAAAGGAGCTGTACCCTATTAGACAGGGGCAGTGGATTCTCTTAACAGAGATAGGCTCCATCCTAAAGCAGTTGAACCCTTTCTTAATTCCTTTCAGGATGTTCAGTTTGAAACTCGAGTTGGGTTCAGTTGTTTGGTTCGGCAGAGTTCTATCGATAGCACTAAAATAGCACTATCGATACCGATACCGAAACCGCTTTTTTTTTTGTATCGGTATCATTTGGCCCTGAAACCACCCCTGGTCTTCCACCCCCTGGTGCCAGGAAGTCTGCTCCTCAGCTGCCTCCCCCCTTCCAGACACATTTTTCCCACCACTGAACTCATCCGAACATTTCTGAACTGTTCAGCAGTTCAAACATTTGGTTCAGAAACGTTCGGTTCGGTCGTCGAAACAGGCTGAGTAAATCCCGAACTCTGAACATTCGAACCACGTTCGCATATCCCTAGCTACAACATTTAAAAAGTTAAATATCAGCTGAAGTCATCCAAGATAGAAGCAGTCCCCATGCAGTGGTAAACAGAGAATTAAGATATATGACCCTCACTTCCTTGAATTAGGTATTATAGTAGAGTGTGCCTGGAGTTATTGGCAAAACAAATAAAATAGTAAGTTTTATTAAGTTCATTATTTATGTGACACTTCTAAACTAACTGATAAAGTAATTGCTTTAAGTTTGTGCTTTTTACTGCCTTTTCTGTGTCATTTTTTTAGTCTTTTCTGTGAGTAGTATTAAATATCTTAAACTGCTAGTATTATGAAAGAAATAAATATGAAAAAAAGTAAAAAATAAATTGATTTTGAATCTGTGCATGGGAAATTGAAGGACATTGTATCTTCGTGGCAGGCAACTGGGATCTCATGGACATCCTCTAAGATGAAAAGAGAAGAAAAGAGTTTGATCCTTGCAGATGCTTAACCCTCTGGCCCAGATATTTCAAAACAAGGTTATTGGGCCTCTTTAAGTGTTATCCATGCACATTACTCAATCAGAGGAGAGTGCACCATCCAGTATCAAAGCAGAAACAGATAGAAGAGTAAATTGGTTTCGCAACCCCATCGGTGAGACAAAGAGGTGAGTGCCGGGGAGACTCCACAACACGCGTCGGCCAGACTCGGAGCGAGGCAGAGGAGCAGCCTTTCCTGCTTGCCTGGCTGCACCCGCCCAGGAGGAACCTGCTATGTTGGGAGCACCAACTCACCTGCCTTGCTGCCGCTGTGGGGGGGCTCTGGGAGCTCGCCGCTTTGGGCCCCGTGGCTCCGTTGCCCTGCCCTGCCACCGCTGACACCGCCGCTGCTGCTTCGCTCCCCGCTGGAACCTGCGGGAAAAACAACGAACAGTAAGGCTGGGGGTTATGGGGGGGAACGTAGAGGCCAGCCACGTGGGCTGACCTGTCCCCTCCCCCCCACCCAGAAGTAGCAGGGGGCATAAAGCCCCAGGGACAGCGGCTGAGCCGCAGAAGCCTGCAGGGAGCACCAACTCACATGCCTTGCTGCCGCTGCGGGGGGGCTCTGGGAGCTTGCCGCTTTGGGCCCCATGGCTCCGTTGCCCTGCCACCGCTGATGCTGACACCACCGCTGCTGCTTCGCTCCCCGCTGGAACCTGCAGGGAAAACAACGAACAGTAAGGCTGGGGGTTGGGGGGGGGAATGTAGAGGCCAGCCACGTGGGCTGACCTGTCCCCTCCCCCCCCACCCGGAAGTAGCAGGGGGCATAAAGCCCCAGGGACAGCGGCTGAGCTGCAGAAGTCTGCAGGGAGCACCAACTCACCTGCCTTGCTGCCGCTGTGGGGGGGCTCTGTGAGCTCACCGCTTTGGGCCCCATGGCTCTGTTGCCCTGCCACCGCTGACGCTGACACCGCCGCTGCTGCTTTGCTCCACACTGGAACCTGCGGGGAAAACAACAAACAGTAAGTCTGGGGGTTAGGGGGGGGAACATAGAGGCCAGCCACGTGGGCTGACCTGTCCCCTCACCCCCACCCGGAAGTAGCATGGGGCATAAAGCCCCAGGGACAGCGGCTGAGCAACAGAAGCCTGCAGGGAGCACCAACTCACCTGCCTTGCTGCTGCTGCGGGGGGGCTCTGGGAGCTCGCTGCTTTGGGCCCCGTGGCTCCGTTGCCCTGCCATCGCTGACGCTGACACCGCCGCTGATGCTTCGGTCCCCGCTGGAACGTGCAGGGAAAACAACGAACAGTAAGGCTGGGGGTTACGGGGGGGAATGTAGAGGCCAGCCACGTGGGCTGACCTGTCCCCTCCCCCCC
>QEPC01011113.1:2013256-2028363 GCA_003113815.1 Sphenodon punctatus | reverse complement strand
GGCTGTGGAACTCCCTTCCGGAGGAAGCTCGCCTGGCCCCAAGCCTTTTAACATTTCGGCGGAACTGTAAGACCTGGCTGTTTGCCCAGGCCTTTGGGAGGGAGGGTGGGGAGGGAGGTGTTTAGTCCCCTACCCATCTGTGTTGTGGTTTCGGTCTAGCCCTGTTTATAGTTATATTTATATTTAATATTTAATATTTAAAGTATTTTTTTGACTGTTTTGGATTGATTTTATTGTATTTTATGGTTTTAATGATGGAAGCCGCCCCGAGCTGCGTTGCAGGAGGGGCGGGATAGAAATTTATAAAATAAATAAATAAAAATAAAATAAATATGATAAGTTGGGCATAACAAGCAGCAACCCTTTTTATTAAAGAAAGCAATAGGTATCCAATGCTGACAGGATTCAGTGCCAATGGAGGCAAGTCCCTACTGGGCTCATCTGGGAATCACTCCACAGCCCAGACTTGCCTGTCTCAGAACTCATGCCTCCTGCACGGTGGGTGAGGCTATTTAAACCCGGCATGGTCTTGCATCTCTTGAGACCACCCGGGCTCAGTGCAATGGGAAAGTCGATGGGGCTTGGCACGATTCAGCTCCTGCCCATTGCACAGCTGCACCTCCTGTCCTGCCTTCTTAGAACAGCAATAGAATATAATTTTTTGTGTTTGCGAATTTTGCTAGGCTATAGTTGACCAGACCAACATTTGTTGTGGTGTTTGAGTACCCTGATTTTTTGCACTATTGATTATTTCAGTAGTTTGCATTTTCAGCTGCATATTCAGAGCATTTTTGTTTGTGTTCATTTTCATTTGAATTCATGCTTACAGTGGGCATGTTTACACACAACTTAAAGTTCTGGATTTTTCAATCTTCTGGGCTTACAAGTCCACAAGTAAGTTCTGGATGCATTATTCACACACAGACTGCCCTGAGGCATTTCCTGGATGCATTCTTCACAACATTGCCCTGAGGCAGCCTAAAGTAGCTGTAGGTGTGACAGATTTCCATGAAAACCAAGTGACCACAGCTGCCTGTAGCAAAGCAGTTTACCAGGAGAACTTTTTACACACAAAAGTTCTGGGAGAAGTTCTACGCAGAAGTTCTAAGTTCCAAATGTTTAAGATCTGGGTGAGTGATTTAGACACACAGAAAGTTCAGGATGTAACAGCAAACATTCAGGAAAAATGTGTGTGTAAAAACACCCAGTATTTCACACATTTGGCACTTCCAGTTTTTTATGGTATCTTTATGCACCTGTCATATGTTGCTGTATATTGTACACTCAATCAGAAAATGACCTCTAAGAAAGCGAACAAACAAACTGATTGATTGATTGATTTTTATTTCGGGTATGGACTTGTGTCATGACCCAATTAAGAAAGGAACCAACCAACCAACCAACAAACAAACAAAGAAAACAACATAATGTACATTAAATATCGAACATAAACAGGAGTAACAAACATACATAACAATTATCCAATAAAATACATCCTAATTTAAATTGTTTACAAAATTATTCCAAGAAAAAGGAAAATAATATACAAAAATAGGCACAAAGCAACCAGCCCACTAAAGTCAAGAACCAATGGATAGTAGGTTTGAACAAGGAAAAGGAAAACTCAAGATACTGAGCTGAGCCAAGGCAAAGTATCACCCAGTAAATACAGATCTGTTAACAAGCGCATCTCCTAGCCCAGGGCAAGAAGTACAATGGTTAAAGCAAAGCTGTTTTATAATAATTCCCTTAACTTAAGCCGTTTCTTAATAAAAACTCTTCTCTTGAGCGCCAATAAGGTATAAGAAGCAAGTGCCCCCATGGCCTCTTTCTATGGCAGGGAGAGGAGGAAAGCAAAACAACCCTCTGTGACAAAGGAGTAACCCACTGGTAACAGTGGAGCTAGCCAAACTGCATGGAGGTTGTGAAAATAAGGGCATCTCAACAAGAAGTGCTCTGTCGATTCAGTTTCCCTAGTGCTACAAGAGCAGAATCTTGATTCCAAAGGAATGCGCTTTTGTCTGCCCTCAACGACTGCCAATTGAAGTATCTTGAAGTGAAGCAATGTATACAGTCTCCTAAATTGGAATTTTCTAGGAGATCAAAGTACGGTTCATAAAAACCCCAACTGGGGAGCAACCTTCCATTGATACACTACAGGCATATGCTCTTGGGAATTGATATCCTGGATTCTCCTAAGGACTTCATATTTGATACCTGAGAATAATTTCCCCTGGATAAACTCAAAGGAGTACCCCAACTCGCGTATCAAATGTCCTAAATATAACAACTAAGGATAGGCCCTTAGGCCCTTATACAATAATACCTCCCTAAGACACAGCAAAGGGAGCGCAGTCTCTGGTAAAGCCAGGAGTTATAGCCAAAACCTTAAGAAAGCCATCATACAAAGAGTCTTAATGGACAGAGTACCCACAGGCTTGAGGAGAGAGGAGAGTCTAAGAGGAGTCACCCCCAACCCCTCAGTGAACATGTTCTAGGTGGCATCCTGGGGAAGCAATGCTCTGGGGAATTGGGGAGGGACTGGGGGAGGTACCAAAGGCTCCCATACTGGGTTCCTATGGAGGAACCCAGCCAATTAGAATTCCTTTAGGGTGTTTTGGGGGTGCCTTTTCCAGGTGCCCTCTAGATGTGTGCACCAGGGGCCCATGTCATTTTCATTTTCATTTTTTGTTTTTGTTATTTAAATCTATCATTTCTGTTTTCATAAATATCAAATTTTTTGCTTCGTTTTTGCTTTTGTTTTCATTTTCCATTGGTTTCAATGGAAAACACATTTTCGGTTGTAGAATTTTTGTTTTTCATTATATTTTGCTGAAATGTGGAGTCCTTATACCACCAATAGAATGTGTTAAGTATACCAAATTCCAAAAAGATTGGATAAAGTAATCCAATTTTATAAGTAGTTGAATTATATTATTTTGCAAAAAGCTTCATAAACATTCTTAGCTGTAACTTCTTTTCCTCATATTTAATGTATATTAAACTTGGTAATCTTATACCCCTTCATATACTTACTATCTCTGCTAACTTTCAGAAGGATTGTATAAAGGGTCCTAGTGATATAAGCAATTAACTTATAAATGTATATCTGACTGTAACATCTTTGTAGTCCCACCAGTGTAAATGAAGTTTGGCAGGGATGTATATCACACTTTCTTGATCATCTATGCCAAATATAAGAAGAATTTGATAAAGATTTCCAATTTTATATCCCTGCACGGCATATGTAGAGAAGGAGCCTATGCCAGGGATTCTCTTACGTATCTCTTGGTTTGTGATGCCAAATGGACAGCGGAAAGGTCAGTCAAATATCCTCATTCTGTGCTGTTACCATCCCAACATCTCTCCCCTGTTTGTTACTGGGAAGTCAGAAGCATCTGTTTACGAAGGAGCCAATAGAGATTCTCTTATGTGCTCTGTCACAGTGCTGCAGGATTTGATTGTGTTTTAATTGGCCAGCCTGGATGTGTAAACTATATATCCTGATTTCTGGGATGATATCCCCAATATCCCAGTTATTTCCTTTCTATGCCTACCTCGGAACCACTACTGATTGGTCCTGTAAAGCTGGAAGCATGCAGTAATTGGCCAGTGAATGTATCTGTCAGTATTTTGGGTTTCTACCCATCCCACCTCCTACAGCCTCCATCCCCCTTCCATGCCAGAGGCCTCCCTCTGACTGGCACTGCATGTGCTGCTATTTATTTGAATAATGGTCTTCAAGGGGATAGCCTCAATTGCTTATAAAATTGGATACTTTTATCAAATTATCCTGTAGTTTGGCAGAGATGACCAGGAAGGTATATGATATGTTCCTGCCAAATGTCTTGTAAGCAGGATAGAATATAAAAATGTTACAGCTGGAAATGTATTATTGAAGTTAATGTCTTATACCATCAAGATCCTTTATCCAATCTTTCTGAAAATTGGCAGGAGTGTTACACCTGTGGAGTGACATAATATTCACAAGTGTCATAAAAATTGGATGGAAGATAAAGAAGTTACAGCCATGAATGTATATGGAGCTTTTCTTAAAATTACAAAGTTCAATTACTTCTAAAATCGGTTCTCTTTATCTAATCATTTCAAAAATTGGTATACATACAGGGCAGTATGTATACATACAGGGCATTCTAATGAAACTTGGAGAGATTTTACCAGCAATGGAGGGCACCATTGCTGGTAAAATCTCTCCAAGTTTCATTAGAATTGAACAAGAATCTACAAAAAGCTATAGCCGGAAATACGTTTTTCAGTTTTTTCCCCTTTATTTCAAAAACAAAATGTTGTTTTCATTTCTATTTTCATTATTATTATTTGTCATTTTTGTTAATACAATAATGATTTAAAAATCAATTTTAATTATTACTGTAATAATGAAAACAACATGCACACCCCTATGCCCTCACCACCCTGACCAATGACCTCGTCAGGAGCTGCTACTAAATTGGTGGGCTGGGATATTTTGGTGGGCTCATGGTGCAAAAATGTATTCATTCATTTTATTTTTAAAAGCCTTAATACCCTGCCCCTCCTGACACAGCAGTTCAGGATGGCTTACAGCAACAATAATTGTTTGCCTGTGAAAATATTATTTGGTGACAAAGTTGTTTGGTGACTAAGAACACTTAAAAAATACTTGCTTCGCTGATTTGCATGTAGCAGAGGAAAGTAGTAGTGTTTGGTTTTATTGACGATGCGGAAAACAGTAGCATGTGGTTTCAGTGTTTTTGAAGGAGGAAATAGCCCCATTAGTCACTTTGGGAATTTTTAGACAAGTGCTTCCCCACCTCATTGTCACCCTATATGTGAGACATGAAAAATTGGTGGGTGATGGGTGAGTAGGGCTGAAACTTGATCTTGAGTTTTTCTCGATTATCATTGAGAATCACTATTCTCAACTCGTTTTAAATAAGAAACAATAACAGAAAAATACTGCTTCTCAACATTTCTTGGTCAAGGATTTTTTCTCAAAATACCAGTTATCATTTACCATTACCATTTACCACAATTTACTGTTTACCATATACTGATTTACTGTGTATCACTTACTGTGTATTGCGTTAATTCCAGTAATAAGCATGTGAAAAGTGGTATTTTGCATTTTGTCCATGCATATTACCGGGATGAAGATGGTGCAGAGTAAATCAGTATACAGTGAACAGTAAATTGTGGTAAAAAGTAAACAGTAATGGTAAATGATAAACAGTAAATGGTATTTTGAGAAAAAAAAATCTCAACCAAGATCTATTATCAAGATTGGACTGAGATCTCAGTGACAATTCTTGATTGTTGCAATATTTTTGGGAGGAAAAAATTGCTTCTCACTTTATCACTAGTAATGGTTGGGGAGGCACTGTGGCTCAAAACACAAGATATTGGAGGCCTTGACCTTGGGACTGCTAAAGAGGCCTATTGGCCTATTTCCAGGACACATCAGGAGTCAGCTTTCCTAGGCTGACGCCATTTGGATATGATGTAGCAAAAGACATTCCTAGTAGGTGAGGTCATCATGGCTCTGGTATCCGCAGGTAACTCCACCCTGATTGGTTAGACTCTCTGCCTCTTGACTAGGACATAGACCAGGTGACCTCCCACAAACCAATCCCAGTAGAGGGGGGGAAAGGACCTTAAAGGGGACAGAGACTGCCCACTTGCTTTCTCTTGCTCTGACCTTCGCAACTCCTGGACCTCTGCCAGATGGAACTAAGGACTATGTCCCCCATTGCTAAGAAATCATATCTATCTACAGCATATGGTGCAGAAAGTGTAAGTAAAGTATCTGATACCTGCTTATTACCAGCAAAGGAACAATTTCAGAAAGTCATGATCCAAAAGGATCTCACTCAAGGACTTATCTTACCTTCTTACTCTTTAGTACCTGTTTGTACCTTTTTGACCCTAACCCATAAAATATGTATTTCTTTGGCTCTCTTTTATCCTACTGTGTGCATGTTCATGTGCTCTCTGTTGAAAAGACACCTTTCTAGATCTGCTAAAGCACAGCTACCAAAGGGGGTACAGGATTTTCCCTAAAAAGGGGAATCTTTGTTGGATTTTTCAGCCAGAGCAGCTTATGAAAAAGGTAAGTGCCTCTGAGTTACTACAAGGGTTTCTGCCACCTCTAAGGGGAGAATGCCAGACAAGGAGAACCAGAGAAAGACATGCCCTTGGGAAGCTGAAAGCGGATAACAACCTGGAGTTTGCATTACTCAGACTGTGTAAACTCTTGAGGTGAATTGTGAGTCTGAGTGGTAGCAGCCGAGTCAAGGTTTCCTGGGGGTTTCCAGATGGTGAGACTCCACGTTCAGAGTTTTTGACCACCATAGTGAGGTGGGTGACTCATCCTTGTAGAGCCCCCTATTGTGTTTCATTACAGGCACGTGTCTAAAAACAACCTTTGAATTTTTTCCCCCTCTCTACTTGGAATTTGGGATCTTAAGGATTTTCCCACGTATTTTTTTCCTCTTCTTCACTGGTCTGGGATCCTTCAGCTTATAGGAAGGATACTGAAAGTGCTATCTCAGAGATGGGGAAATGTTTCTCTTCCAGGGACCAACTTCAGCTTTTATGTTGAGCATTTTAGGAATCCACACAATCCTGTTGGGTTTTCCAGAATTTTCCATACATTTTAGTTGTGACCTATGCTACTTGTGTATTTCAGATACTGAGATGTATGTTTGAATTGCACCTTAAGTAAGGTACTGTACATTTAGGTAATTTGGGTTAGTTCTTTGTTATGGTACGCCTGCCATTGAACACATTGCCTGCTGGTGGTTATTGGGGAAAGGTCCCTGACCAGTGGGCTTACAATCTAAGAAGACAAGGGAGAGGGGAAGGTAGGGAGAGACAGACACACACATGTTCCCATTTTATTACAGATGGAGAACTGAGGTTATACAATTCCATATTAATTTCAAAATTCTTGTTGGCCCCACCTATTGCTGTCTTGACCCCACCTACTGCTGTTTTGGCCCTATCTACTGTTGAACCCACCCCCTCTGGCCGCACCCAGCATCCCACCAGCCTTCAAACCACCAGTCACCACTTTTGGGGCCAACTACAGTCTATCTAAAAAAATAAACAACAAATCCTGTAAATATTTATTCTGCTACCCATTTTAACTCTAGCTACAAGTGTTCCCATTTTAACTCTAATTGCAAGGGTTTATTGATTAAGGTAATAGAGATTACCTTAACCAAAACTGTTTTATATAGTTATGTGTGACACCCTGACATACTATAGTTGGTTTATGATTAGTTAAATGGGCAAACAAGTGTTAGTTCAATGCCCATGTCTGGCTTGTCTTAAGATAACTGGCTATATAGTTTTGATGAACATATATACTTATATTACTGGTATAAAAGAGTTATGATTGATTTTAGTTTTATTATAACAGCAAATAGCTATAAGCCTTTTGTCCAATCCAATCCAATTTTTTTTTTAATTTTTTTTTAAAATCACTACTTATTGGCTTATATTCTATCACCATGAAGTGTTATGGCCTTTTTTCTTTTTTTTTAAGAGTATGCCATCCTACAACCATCTACCTGTGAGAATAAGACTTCTCTGATGTATTCCTCTTCCTCTCAAAAAGGAACAGAGAGACCCACACAACCAACCAGTAAAAATAATGAGATTAAAACTACTCTTACTCCTTATAAAAATAATAAGGAAAAACTACTGTACTCTACATGATTATATTCCTTAAACCATTATAAAGGACAAAAGTGAGTATAGTTGCCTTATGATGATGGGGCAGGAGAATCACTATTAAATCTCAGCAGTGTTATCCCCTACAATGTACCATCCTGCAGAGAAAGAAATTGAGTGATAGTTTCTGACTACCATAACGAGAAAGTACATGGAGAAAAGATTTTTAATGGCAATGTTCAAGACAGCAGCAACTGTATAACTAACTGAAAGGGGAGAAAGTAGGAATAAGTCTAGCATGTTTCTGCTAACCAAGGGAAGGCATTATTGTCTATGGGCTGATCTGGATCAAATTATAGAATGTATTTTTTTCACAAAAATACTGACAAGGTGTTCATAAGATGTCACAGGCAGGAAGGCTGAGAGTGATTTTAAACTTCCCTTCTGTTAAGTCACACTTGCCTTGCTCCCCTCTCCTCCAACTACAACATTGGCCAAAGATACTCTTGCACCATTATATGGTCCCCTCTGTGCTGTCTCTGCACACCCTACTTCAAGCTACCCCTCCCCATGCAGGTCAAAGGTACCTCCATGAACAGGAATGCTTAGTCCATCTGCTGGTGATGATGTCACCTCTTTCAGTTTTCTACCTCTTTCAGCTCATTTGTATGGTAGGAGTCTAATGTCTGGGAAATCTTTTCTGGAGGTTTAGTCATACAACAGCCTGGGCCCCACATATATGAAAGACCACCACATCCATGGGATCACATGTTCCATTGTGATTCCAGAGATCAGCTGACAGCACCTTCTTGCAAGTACCATCAGTTCATTTCATCTATACATAGCGGAGCACAGAGATGCATTCTTGGTGACTGTACCTCGCTTATGAAGCTCCTTTCTCTTGAATGTCTTGAACATTGTCTGGTGGCAATATTAGACTTTTTTATTTTCCCAAGCATTTAGCAGCATTTGGGCCTGGATGGTATTTTGGAGGACATTTATATGTTTTTATGTATTCAAGAAAGCTGGCAAAATACATATGTTTGAATGACTAATTCAAATATAAAATAAACAAACAGTTAAGAAGTATTTCAAATATGAAATATAAATGTACTTACATAAATCCATAATGTATTTCTGAAATACAAAATGTATTCATTCAATAATGTATTTTACTGTAATGCTGCAATGACTTGCATGTGTGTACTTTGTACACAGATTTATTTGTAGATGTACAAGGACTTAAAAGTAACATATGTCATTTTTAAAAAACCCAACAGTTTTGGGTAAAGTAGTTTAGTTTATTGAACCATGATAAATAGAAGTCTGCTTGAACTATGAGTTCAAAGTAGCCTTCAGTGCTAGTTTCTCAAAGGGACTGTCACCAAATAGTAATCTGAGTCTGCCCCTTCCTCACTACCTTACATTTTCTCTATATCCCTGTTTCTTCCTTGCTCATTCTTTACCAGATAACTTCTGTCATTTGTGACATTTATTTATGTATTTATTTTATTATTTATTATTTATATCCCACCCCCTAAAGGCTGAGGGTGGCCAACAACATATAGAGTTAGAGGGTGCTTTTAAACGTGATGGGCAGGCAGGGTGTGTGTGTCCTTGGTCAGCGCATGGGGTGGGTGGAGGCGCCATGTGTGGGGGAGCGCTTCAAATTAGTGGCCCCATGCACAGACGCCCTGTCCATGCAAAACCCTCACCGTCAATGCACGGGGCACTCCTGCATGGACTTGGTGGGCAGTGTGTGTGTCACAGGAGTGTTCACCCCCAGCCATCATATTCAAACAAGGCATCCCCCATGTGAACGATGGGTTATTTCAGACGTGACAGGCCCGAAGGCCTGCCATGCTGAACCCAGAACTAGGATAGCTCACAGATCCTGGTCCGTGATGAAGCCGGTTGTCCTTCAGGTGTGCCAGCTCCATCACTGTGGGGAATCAGGGAGGGGCGGCGCTGTGTGGCGTGACGTGCAGCCTCACAGTCCTACCCCCCTGTGCTCCCTTGGCCACCCACCCACAGTGGGTGATCCCGTACTGTGGTTCGGGGCACGATTCTGGACTGGGGCAAGGTAACTGATCTCACTTTTGCCCCTTTCCAGATCGTGGCCAAGCAAACCACGATTGTGGAGGTGAGGCCGGCATCACCTCCAGAATCGTGGTTAGGTTTGACTGCCGCCAGAGATTCACTGTGGTGAACATCTGGCGGGGGGGGCAAACAGGCATTCATGGGAACACCACAACCACAGGGGATCCTCTGTGGTGAAAGGCGTTTTTGTAATGTCTGAAATTACCCGATGAGTGTGCACGCATGGGAGTGTCTCATGTAAAAAAAACCCCAGAGCTTAGAGATGTGTGTGAGAGAGAGAGATCATAAAACTAGACATAAAATCCCAATAAAATACATCCCAAACCCTACCCTAATCTTTGCCTATTAAATGCCTAGCCAAACAAGAAAGTCTTACATCACCTCCAGAAGATGCTCAGGCTAAGTCTTTGGAAAATCTCCAAGTGAAGGAAGTTCCAAAGCTGTGGAGTAGCCCCTGATAATGCTACTCTTTGCATCCTCGTCTCCATACAGGGACCAGGCGGTGGAATTATATAACACCTGTGCTCTGCACTCTGCACTGGCTGCCTATAGCGTACTGGGCCAGATTCAAGGTGCTGGTGTTGATCTATAAAGCCCTATACGGTCTGGGCCCCTCATACCTTGGGGACTGCCTCACCTTCCACATCTCAGGGAAATCCCTGCAGTCTTCCGGGGGCACCTTCTTGGAAGTCCCCCATGTAAAACGGGGGGACACAATGGAGAGGGCGTTCTCAGTGGCTGGGCCACGACTTTGGAACTCTGTCCCGGAGGAAGCTCACCTGGCCCTGGGTCTGATGGCTTTTCGTCGAGCCTGTAAGACCTGGCTGTTCGCCCAGGCCTTCGAAGGGGAGGGTGAGGCGGTTAGTGGGGGTTGAGGGGTGTATAGAAAATGTTGGGGAGGATTAATTTTTAATTACTCTTATCTAATGATGTTTTTATGAGTTTTTATTATTGTTTTACTTGTTGAGCTGCCCCGGGATGCCATAGGTATGAGGGGGCGGGAAATAAATAAATAAATAAATAAATAAAATTAAATAAAGCCTTCCTTCCTTCCATTCATTCATTCATTCATCCATTCATTCATTTATGGTATCCCACCCCATCCTGCCATAGACAGCTCGGGGAGGCTTACAATTAAAATTAATAAAACCTAGTAATAAATCCACATAATACAAAGTATAAAATCATCCATATTATTACCATCAGTCTTGACATATGTGAGATACATTTAACATATTGGCTATCGTCTGGACATATTGGTTTAGTTTGGACATAAAGGCCTGGACATATTTGGTCCTCTGATAGCTTTTCCCCTGCTTAACTTTTAACCTTGTTAGTTAAAGTTTAGGAAAATATGAGTAAGTTCATATTTAGGGAAGTAGAGGCATACAGCCGATGAAACATACCTGTTGCACAAATGGGTTGCAAAATTGAGGTTTAAAATAGTTTATAAAAACAGGAATTTCATGAGCGGAGGTAAAGACTTTAGTTCCCCAGTATCTTAACCACAAATGTTGTCACATATTTATAATTTTATGCATGCATCAATCCTTTTAAACCATGCTATTGGCAGTTATTAATATATGAATTACTCAGCCTGAGTGTGACGTCAGTTTTCTTATAAAAGTTTAAGTCATGAAGGAAATGTTACCTCAGACGCCATGAACTCTCTCGTGATGCTCTTTGGTCACCATGGTGATCCTCTGGTCACATGATCTTCTTTTACCTTCCTTAAGCTTGTATGCCTGGGTGACGATTCTAGTTTTTTTTTCCCCATATATTTTTTTTTATTTTCCATATCAACAACATCAATTTACAAGTGTTACATTTTGACCCCTACAGTCATTAAAAGCCCTTTGTCACTCGTGTCCTGACATGTAGCCGAGCCATTGTGTTATTGGTGTTAGTTGTACATTTGATGCTCTTTTTATATGCTCCTGTGTGGATTTCCCCAACTTTCCACCTTGCAATTACCCCCTCTTATCCCCTTCCCCCCACCCCTATCCTGAGTATCCTCCCCCCCTCCGAACACGGCTGCACTCTAGAAAATGTCTTTCAGGAAGGTCGATTCAGTATATTTATCCATCTTGATTTGTCATGTCAGAACTGTCCAGCATAGGGGCCATTTTTCATAAAATGTAAGTCGTCTTTCAAATTAGCAGTAATTCATTCCATCAATAGCACGTGCCATAAACGCTGAAGCCATGCAAAGTTGGTAAGTCCCTTTGCATGTTTCCATGTCCTGGCAATTGTGTGCACTGCTGCCAAACAGAAGTTCTGACTGTTTCTTTTCTGGGTCTTTGTGAGAGCCTTTGGTGGTTATAGTCCCCTCAGCGCAATCTCTGGTTTGAATAGTAGATTCACTCCTAGCTGTCCATTAATTATAGTCCATACTTTTTTCCCAGAGGGCTGCCACTTTAGGACAGCTCCACCAACAATGTAAATATGTACCCCTTTCTCCACATCCCCTCTAACAGGTAGGCGAGTAAGTATTTTTGATTCTGTTTATCCCTTCTGGTGTGATATACCATCTCTTAGTTAGCTTTATTTGAGGTTCCTTAACTAGTAGTGATATAGAACAGGTAGACATATATTCCCATATATTTTTCATATCTCCCTCCGTTATCTCTAGCATCAGTTCATCTGAACATTTAGAAATATATTCCGTGTCTGGGAAATGATATAGGGTTTTCACTAATCTATGCAGGATGGAAAATATCCCCTTATGTTCATCATAATTGAATAGCATTTTTTCCATAGCAGTAGGTGCCCTGCTGAAGTGGGCCTTATACCTAGAATTATTCATGGCACTATGTAATTTATAATATATCCCAAAGTCTACTTTCTCTGCTAGAGTCACCTTCAGTGTTTCTTTAGTTTTGAAGGTATCTTGTAGCAACATATGCATTGCTCTACCTATCCCTTTCTCCTTCCACCTCTGAAGTGTTTCCTTCTCTTTTTTGTTCCAATCAGGTCCCACCTTCTCTAAGGGGGTATATGGTGTCTTCCCCGGGAGGATCTCTGTTTGGTTTTTTTTGCAACTATGCCATGGACTCATCACCACCCCTGTGAAGGGGTGGTCCTTCATTTCTTTCCCTTTCAATGTAACCGGCGATACTCCCTCAAATAAGTCCATCCCCTATTTAATCCCTAAAATCTCCATTTCTAACTTTCACCATTTTGGCTCTTTGCCCTCGTTGTACCAGATCTTAACTGTTCTTAACACCGAGACCTCCACATAGAGTCTTAGGTCAGGTAAGTTACACCCTCCCTTCTCAATCCCTGTCCTAAGAATTGATCTGCGTACCCATAGTTTCTTTTTTCCCCATATAATAAATCTCATGATTTTATCTATTTTCTGAAAGAACTCTCTGGGTGTCTGGATCAGGAGTGCCTATATAATATATAGGTTTTTGGGTAGCAACTGCTATAATTATGTTAATCTTTCCCAACCAGGAGAATCCTAGTCTGTGTCAGGATTGCTGTCTGTCCTGGAATTCTCATATTAAAGGTAAGTAGTTATGTTTATATATATATATATATATATATATGGTATTCTTATGGTATATATATATATATATATATATATGGTATTCTTAATGAACTTTATGTAATCCTGTTGTTGTATTTTAAATTTAGATGTTGGGACCTTATCCCCGCTGTAATTTAGCATCATCATCTGGGTTTTCCTTGAGTTAATCTTATATCCCTATTGGGATCCAAATTCTGTCAGCACTGTTAAGAGTTCCTGTATGGAGGTTTGTAAATTCGTTAGGGAGAGGAGCATGTCATCAGCATATACCAATGATTTATGTTCTGTCTTGCTGTCCTCTACCGCCTCTATTTTATCATTTTGGTTAATGGCCAGTATCAAAGGTTCTATTGTGATGTCAAATAGGAATGGGGGCAACGGGCATTCCTGTCTAGTCCCTCTCATGAGTTGGAACACTGGGGTCAGTTCTCCATTTATTACTATCTGTGCAATAGGCTTCTTATATATACATTTGACCCATTACAGGAAAGTCCCACCAAAACCAATATTAGCTAGTGTGGACATTAAGAATCCTTTTTCCAGTCTGTCAAATGCTTTATTGGCATCTAAGGATATCATGGCTCCTGGTCTCTTCTCTTTATTAAGCTTATAAATTATATTGATCGCTCGTCTCATGTTGTCAATACCCATTTTTCCCCCTATGAATCCAGTCTGGTCCAGACCAATTATATCCTTGATGATGATTTGAAGTTGAGTAGCCAGGATCTTAGTAAAGATCCATCCGTTTTTTATAGGGATATGGGTCTGATGTCCCTACATTCCTTTCCCATGTTCTCTGTTTTGGGACATAGTGTTATTGTGGCCATGTAAAATGTCTCTGGCATCTCCTTATTTTTCTTGATTGAGATAAATACTTTACACAGCAGAGGGGTTATTAGGTCTGAATACATTCGATAAAATTCTGGGATAAAACCATCTGGGCGTGCTGTTTTATTTTTAGGCAATTCTTTGATTGTCCTCTCTATTTCTTCCACTGAAATGGGTTCATTAAGCATTCTCCTTTGCTCTGCAGTAATTTTAGGTAATTTTATTTTCCCTAGGTACTTATTAATGGGTATTTTCAGACGTTACGTGGTCCCGATTCCCCACAGTGGATCCCTGGCGGGGGCGAACCGAACAACCACCCCCTGTGGTCAAAAAAAGACCAGAACAGACGTGACAGGACTGGGACCACGGCAGGGAATCGGGCTGACAGATCACAGCCTGGGCGAGCGCAACAGACATTATGCTGATCCCGGCCCCGGCCGTGGTCAAAGCACCCGGAAGGCGCCAGGGTGGCTCATCCCAGCTGCTGCTGTGTGTCCTTTAAATCTCCCTCCCCAGCCTGTGTTGTTGCTCGTTGCCTAGTAGCGATGCTGCATGCTTTGTCCCTGGCTGGTAATCATTTCCTTTGATTCCCGCTGGTGGTTGCCGGCCAGACATAATTTTTTGTTGGTTCCCATTGGGAATCTCTTTGACCACGCTTTCGGGGATTGTCCAGCGGAGAGCCCTGGAATCATGGTTGAAATTGACCCCATGTGGGCATTGACTGTGGTGAACATCTGGCAGCCGCTGAACAGACGTTCAGGGCGCTTTGATCCCACCGTGGGATTGACCATGGTTCACTGTGGTTGAGCGTGATCTTGTAATGTCTGAAAATACCCAATGTCTTCCTGGTTCGGGTTTTCTGAGGTGTAGAATGACTTATAAAATTCAAAAAATTGTTTCCGCATTTCGGGGCCTGCTATATATCGGTGAAAACAGACATGACGCTAACCACCCTTTAACCACCCTTGGTGGT
>QEPC01011113.1:1947954-2010618 GCA_003113815.1 Sphenodon punctatus | reverse complement strand
AACATGCATAAATAACCACCAAGGGTGGTTAAAGGGTGGTTAGCATCATGTCTGTTTTCACCCATAGGGTGTTTTCAGACGTGACGGGGCTAATCACGGAAACAACCCTCAGATTCCCCGCCGGGATCACTCCGGCACAGCCAACAGACGTGCCAGAAGATCCGGGCGGGGAATCGGGGAGGGGGCGGGGTAGCACGGCACAACGTGCGGCCGCACAGCCCCGCCCCCTGCACGTTCCCTCGCCGCCCGCCCTCTGAGGAGACAGGCGGGGGCCACAGCCAATGCAGCCGCAGCACCCGCCCGAAACGACCACAGGCCGGAATCCCAGCGGGGATTCCAGGCCGTGATCATCGTCCAGACATGACTGTCCCCTTCATCCCCGCCGGGAATCTCCTTCACCACACAATCAGCGCTGGCTCTGTGGATGGTGAATGTGATTGCCGGCGGGGATTGAGCATGGCGAACATCTGGGGGGGAACTTCTGGTTCCCCAACAGACATTACGGGACCATTCCGCACCACAGGGTATTGACTGTGGTTGAGCGTGATCTCGTAATGTCTGAAAATACCAATAGTCTCCTTGTTAGGATGCAGTATGTGTGCTATCTGTGTCTTTTTTCTCTGCTTTTTAATCATCCAGGACAAGACTCTATCTGCCTTATTACTTTTTACATAGTAGAATTGTTTGGTATACCTTAACTTTTTTATTATTGTCTCTCTCTCTGTTGCATCAATCAGGCCCCTGATCTCTGCCTGTTCTTTTGTCCCTTTCCTCGTCAGATTAATTTTCAGCTGTCTTTCTACCTGTTTAAGTCTAAGATAAAGTTCATTTAACTCCATTTTTTTCTTTTTCTTATTATAGGCCTCTAATGCTATCTATTGGCCCTGAATGAATGCCTTGGCCACTTCACACAGAGTTTTCTTGGAAACCTCTCCATTGTCATTCAGCTGGAGGAACTGTTATCTCTTGTTTAATTTTCTCTTTATTTGCAGAAGTCAATAAAGTTGCTTTATTTAATTACCATCTATGTGTCATTTGTTTTTGTTTTTGTTGTCCCTTCTGTATTGATACTGACACCGCGCTGTGGTCTGTGAACACTGCGGGTTCTATTTCACACCTTTGATATCGACCCCACTCCTCATTTTGCATCAAGATATAGTCTATCCCGGTATAAGACATATGTTTGTTAGAATAAAAGGTGTATTCTCTGTCTTTTGGGTGTTTCCACCTCCATATGTTCTATGAAATGTGCTCTAGATACTTTTTGTGCTATCTTTTTCTGGCCTTTCTTCAGATTTCCCTGCCCTATTCTATCTAACTGGGTCATTGGACTATTAAGATCCCCCATCATCACCACAGTACCCCGACTCTCCTTCTTAACCAGATCTAACATTGTTTGCGTGAATTTTGCTTGTTCCAAGTTTGGAGCATAAAAAGTGAGGAACGTTAATTCCTCCCCCTACGTCCCCCCCCCCCAATGTTCCTTGAGCCAAAAGATATCTACCCTCCGGGTCTTTAATTGTTTTGTTTCCCACCTAATTAATTTTGCTGGCAAATGCCAACAGGAGCCCAGCCTTCTTTGCCTTTGAATTTGCAAAGATTATGTGATCAAATTGTTTATCTCTGACTCTGGCATTATTTTTTTTCAGTAAATATGTTTCTTGTAATGCAACCACCTGTATCTCTTTTCATTTAAGATATTGCCAGAGCTTTTTCCTTTTAGTTGGACAGTTCAATCCTTTTACATTTAAAGTACAGATTTTCAGTTCAGCCATAATCCTTAATTTGGACCTGCCTCCTTTCTCTTTCCCCTAGTCCCTCACAGCCTTCTGAGTTACAACCTTGTTTCCCTCCCTTCTCCCTCTCCCCTTCCCACCCCCTCCCCCCAACTTTTCCTGTCCCCAACCATACAACGGGCCAATAACAACCTCGAGGGGGTGTGCCATGGAGTCGCATTACTCCACCGTTTGTCCCACCTAGCCCCTCTCTGTCTTTCAATGTTTGACTGGACTTAGCAGTCCCATTCAATGTCCTTTAATGCTAATATAAATATAAATATATATAAAGGTTAAAGGAAAAAAGAGGTCATGTTATCCTGTAATTCTCCTGCTTCTTACTGCTTCATCACTGTTTTCATGGTGCATCCCCAGGATTCTCCTCACCTTGTCGCTGGATCTCCGGCATCTTGAACTCCATGTACTTTTCCAGAGGCTTGATCTCAAAAAAAATCTATCTGCATCCTTTATGGATGAAGGAAAAGGTGGCAGGGTATCTCACTTGGGCTTTTATCCCCTGTGCTGCAAGCTTAGTTTGAAACTGATACCATCTTTTCCTTCTAGTCACTGTGGCGGGGTCCAGGTCTGGCTGAAATGTTACTCACCATCCCTTGAATTGTAAATTCTTGCTTTGTCTAGCTTCCCAGAGGATTTTTTCTCTGTCCTGATAACGCAAACAGCAAAAAATCAATGCTTTAGGTGGCTCCCCCTCCTTGGGTTGGGGTCTCAATGTCCTGCGGGGTCTGTCTTTCTTTATCTCATGGAGCTGATCTGCATGTGGGAATAATGCCTTCAAGATTTTCAATATCAGGTCTCTCTTCCCCTGCGCCTCTGTGGCCCTCTGGGATTCCCTGAATACGCAGGTTATTCCTCCTGCTCCTGTTTCTCAAGTTTTCTATTTTATGCCTCCCCTCCCCCCCCCCCCGGGCTTTCTCAACTGCTTGTAGCCTTTCCTCCCATTGCAGACCCTGATTTTCACTTGCCACCATTCTGGTTTCGAAGGCTGTGACCCGGTTTGCCACTCTATCAATTTTTTTATTAAGCTCTTCCACCACACAGTTTACCTTTTGTTATGCCTACGTTGAGGATCTCCCATTGTTTTCTGGAGTCCTCATACTACATTCTAATTGCCTGGGACAGGCTGGTCATTAGATTCATGAGCTCCATCTGCTCTCCCATGCTTAGGTGCGCTGTGGCCACCATCTTAGGTCTCGCAGTCTCCAGTTCCCCTCCCCCACTGTTCCCGCTATCTGGCCGCTTCTCCATGGTTTTCTGCTGCTGTGGGTCACTTTTTTTTGCTGTTTGGCATCTGGGGACAGTCCACCTCAGGTTCCTGCCTATGGAGCTCATCGTGGTTTAAGTTTAATCTTTTTTTTTTTAGCATTTTTGTGTCAGGCCATCAGGAGTGTTTGGCAGTCACGTCTTCTGCATGCGCATGCCCAGTGGTGCCCCGATAACTATGCTAGTTTTAAGTTTATTACTTGAACTAGTCCTTTCAATCGCTCTGGGTATTTCCATAAGTTAGATATTTGTCCAGGTTTTGAACCTCCGTAATTATCAATCAATTATCATTTAGGAAAAAGGATCCAATAAATCAATAACCAAATCAATGTTAACCAAAAACCTGCCAACAATAGTACCATAAAACAAAAACAACCTTAGGAAAGAAGAAACCCACCCCATCCCAGCCCCCCACCCACTACCCATCTCCCCCACTAGAATCCTGGTGAAACAGTCAGGTCTTACATTGGTGATGGAAGAAAGGAAGATCCAGGGACAAGTGAACATCTACCGGGAGAGAGATCCACAGCCATGACACAGTCACTGAGAATGCCCTCTCTAGCATTGCCACCTGACAAACTCGGAGGACCTCAAGGAGGGTGCCCCCAACTGACCACAGGGGCCAATCCAAGACCTGGGGTTGAGGCGGTCCTGCATTTAAATGGGGGCCTAGCCATATATAGGACTTTATAGGTGAGAATGAGAACCAACACCTTGAATCGGGTCCAGAAGACTATAGGCAGATGGTGCAGTGAACAAAGCACTGGTTTTATGTGCTCATGGCAACCCTTCCCCATAAGGAGGCGGGCTACCATATTCTGCACAAGCCGAAGTCTCTGAACCATCACCAAGTGTATCCCCACATCGAGTGTATTACAGTAGTCCAGTCTCAAGGTGATGAAGGCATGGATAACAGTGGCAAAGTCAAACTCCAAGATAAATGGCTGAAGTCATTGGGTACTTTCAGACATGATGCTAACCACCCTTTAACCACCCTTGGTGGTTATTTATGCGTGTTGCAGGGCTGCATAGGGCACCAATACAGCCCTGCAACATGCATAAATAACCACCAAGGGTGGGTTAAAGGGTGGTTAGCGTCATGTCTGAAAGTACCCATTGTACCAGATGTAACTGGTCAAAAAATCTCACCACAGACCCCACCTGGGCATCCAAGCGGAGTTGCGAATCACGGCACACCCCCAGAATGTGAACCTAGGGGACCATGGAGGGACAGACTCCATCAATGATGGGGGCCTCTGACCCCCCGGCCCTCCCCACCAAGTCAGGACTCAGTTTCAGGTGGCTCACCCTCATCCTGTCCTCCACAACTGCTAAACACCAAGTAAGCAATGAAACTGCTGGACCTGGCTCAGGTGAAAACAAGAGGTAACATTGGGTGTTATCAGCATATTGATGGCACCAAAACCTCTCACGACCTCACTGAGGGACTGCAATTATATGTTGAATGGGAGAGGGGATAGAATGGAACCTTGTGGAACACTACACTTGAGATTCTGGTGAGATGAAGAATGGTCCCCCAACACCACACACAAAGTTCTCCCAGCCAGGAAAGAGTGGAACCTTTCAAGAAAAATTCCACCCACCTCACCACGGTCCTACAAGTAAGTCACCAATATCTCGTGGTCAACAGTGTCAAAAGCAGCCAATAGATCCAACAGGATAAGGCCACAAACACAGTCTCAGTGCCATAACCTGGACAGAAGTCAGACTGTGAGGGATCTAGAAAACTAATGTGGTCCATATGTACCTGAAGCTGCCCATTCAATAACCTTTCCTTAAAAGGGAAAGTTAGAGACCAGTCGATGGCTGGCATGGAAGTCAACGTCAAGTGATGAATTGCAAAGATGGAACCTGCAGGAGGGCACTCCCAGGTGACCTTAGGGGTCATGAAGGGACATAGGTGTGGAGGTAGTACTTTAGATGTGTAGGACCCAGGCCATTTATGACTTTATAGCTCCAAACCAGCATCTTGAAAAGCTGGTGGTCAGCAACCAGAAGCTATCAAAAACCATAAAAGACTCTGGAGTACTAGTGTAATGTGCTTCTGGTGACACTCCCACCCCCATCTGTTAGCCTACTTGCCATTTCCTCTCCTCTCTACATCCATTTTCTCCTTTCTCCTACTCTCTCCCTTTCCCCATTCTCTGTCTTCTTCCTGCTACTATTCTTTTCCGTTGGATCCCCATTCTCTCTCCATTCCTTCCAGCCTCCCCCATTAAAACTGGATTAGAGTGGACATGTATATACAGAAAGCTGTGGCAGGGGCAGTGCAATACAAATAACCTCCACAAAAATATGTGTGTCATGGGTCTGACTTACTCTAAATCAGCCAGCTGGGCCTATCTTCTCTCACTCTTACACCTGTTGTCTAAGAAGTTCGCAAATTTATTGATCCACTCCACCTCTTACAGTTACTGGTAGTTGAGACCACCAAACCACTACCACCACACCCATAACTTGTCTTCCTCTCCCCTTTCTCACCCTCCTATTACTACACCTTCCTTTCCCCTTTGTTCTTAGACATTCTTTTCCCCTTGTCATCCCATTATTTTAGAGATTCCACCTAACTCAGTCAAAAAGGAGTTGGAGTTTGCCATTGGAAATGCTTTTTTCAATTAGGCAATTTGCATAAGTTACACCCTTATTTATTCCAAACTGACCTTGCCACAGTCACCAGTGCCCTGATGACTATGAAGTGTGATTTTTGCAATTCCTTCTTCTATGGGCTACCGGTAATGCTCATCCATTGCTTGCAGCTTGTTTAGAAGACAGCAGCATGGCTGCTTACTGGTTTGGGCAGCCATGATCATATTACACCTGCCCTGCATTCTCTGCATTCTCTGCCTTTGGAGCGACAGATTGAATTTAAGATTGTTCTGCTGGTTTTTAAGGACCTGAACATTTTAGGCCCTGACTAGGGATGCAAACAGAACGCGGTTCGGATTTTCGGACATTCGGTCATTCAGTTCGAAACCTGAGTTCAGGTTCAGTTGTTCAGTTTAGCAGAGTTCAGTTCTACCGAACTCGGCCAAACATTTGAAAATTGCGCTATCGATACCGATACAGAAGTTTAAAAAAATAATGCGGTATCAATATCATTTGGCCCTGAAACCACACCTGGTCTCCACCCTTGGTGCCAGGAATCTGCTCCTCAGCTGCCTCCCCCTTCCAGACATGTTTTCCCCACCCAAAGTCATGTTTTTCCCGCCCCCTAACTCATCCAAACTTTTCCGAACTCTTCGGCCATTCGAGTGTTTAGTTCGGACATTTGCTTCATTCATCCGAACAGGCTGAGTTCGGCCCGAATTCTGAACATCCGAACTGTGTTGGCACATCCCTAGTCATGGCTATATTTGGGACCTGCTTCTGGAATCTCACACCATAAGTCGGCAGGTGATCAGGCATTTGCTGTGGTGGGCCCCTTGGACTGTTTTTATATGAGCGGGATTTCTCCTGCAGTTTAAACATGTGGTGCTGGGAAACCACCATGGGAGTGGGGGCTTTAGATGCTCCTCTATGAACCAGAAGTTTCCCGGGCACCATAAGAAACAGCAGTACTGTGCAACTCCTGGGTGTTTTGAGATACGTCATAGATGGTCTTAGCTATGCCACATCTCAAAACACCCAGGAGTTGCACGACACTGCTGTTTCTAATAGTGCCCAGGTGACCTCTGGTTCACGGAGGAGTGTCTTGCACACATACCCAGGGGGGTTTCCCAGAACCACATGGGGTTTCCCAGCACTGCATGTTTAAACTATGAGAGAAAACTTGCTCGTATAAAAATGGTTTCAGTGTGGAACTCCCTCGCTCCAGAAGTCTGTCTCAGTTCCTCACTCCTTACCTTACCTTACCTTTAAAAAGCACCTGAAAACATTTATTTTCTAGGTGCTTTTAGGATCCACTGCTAGTTCTCTCAGTTGCACTCTGTCCTCCCCTTGTCCTTTCCCTATTTTAAAGTATTTTATTATTGTTTTAAATTGTCTTGAATTATTTTAAATTATTGTATACTGTGTATATTATTGAATATGCTCCGAGTGCCATGTAAGGCAAGGATGGGAGGGGCTAAATAAATAAATAAATAAATTTTATTTATTTATTCATTTATTCATTTATTTATTTATAGTCGGCCTTCTCATGCTCCACCCTTTTCAGAATACCTTCTGTGCGTCACAGTTTGAGAACCAGGACTTTAAATCAGTACAGTCTGGCCCTACAGCACCACCAGTGGTGGAGTGGAGGCACTGCAGGCTATACATGCATGCACTTTGAACAGTACGAGAATGGGTATTTTCAGACGTTACGGGGCCCTTTGGCCCCGTACCGTAACCAACGTCTTCGTTCCCCGCCGGGGTCACCCCTGCACGGCCCAACAGACGTGCCGGGGGGATCCCGGCGGGGAAAGTGGGAGGGGCCGGGGCCGCGCGGCGCAACGTGCGGCCGCACGGCCCCGCCCCCTCCACGCACCCCGCCGCCCGCCCTCCGAGGAGACGGGCGGGCGGCGGGGCCAATGCGGCCGCCGCGTCTGGCCGATCGTGCCACGGCCCGGGATCCCGCCGGGGATCCCGGGCCGTGGCACGCGGCCAGACGTTACTTTTTGTTGGCCACGGCCCGCGGTCCATTTGACCACGCTTCCCGGGACCTTCCCCCGGCTAGCCCGGGAAGCGTGGTTCAAATTGACCCCATGTGCCGATTCAGCGTGGCCAACATCTGGCGCGCGCTGAACAGACGTTCAGGGCCCTTTCGCCCCGCCGCGGGGTTCACCGTGGTTCAGTGTGGTTCAGCGTGATCTCGTCACATCTGAAATCACCCGATGCTTCTGCTCTGACAGATTCTTCTGATCTTCTGTTCTTCTTTTGTTCTCAACCACCATGCTGACTGCATGTATGTTAACACCCATAATTTTCCTCCCTAACTCTTCAGGATAGAATGGGGTATAAATCTGAAATGAATGAATGAATACAAATCATTGAGACACATTGTACTGATAGGGTGTTGTGGTAGCAAAATGCTTTGAGGACCAGGTTATAAAACACATAAGGGCTTTTGATTATTTAATCCTGAAGTAATAAAGTCCTTCATATGGGCAAGTTCTTCCACAGCATCACTATGACAACCATGGTCTAATAAGAATTCAATAATAAAAAAACCCTCTGGTTTATAATGATAGTTAAGGCTCTTGCAAATTTACTCATGTTCTAAAAAGTTATGGAAATTGCAAATTAAGATTGTGGCCTTAACTCACGAGCCATGTAAGCAGTAAAGATGTTGTACAATCTTGCATATTGTGCTTTATTCCAACTCGGTTTGAAGCTCTGGCCTTAACTCGCGAGCCATGTAAGCAGTAAAGACATTGTAAAGTCCTGCATATTGTGCTTTATTCCAGCTAAGGCTCCATGCCCCCACACTTTGCATTGGTCTTTCAGTCCCAATCCTCATCCTCTGTAGGTTGGGGGCAGCACTGAGTCTGCAAAATAGAAGGAGTAAAGACACAGCAACAGACCTAGCTAAAACATTTTCCTAAAAAAGCACATACTCTGGATAACAAGTGAGATATAGTGCCAGCACTGGTGAATTACCAGAACTGAAAACCAAGTAGCTGTAGGTGTAGATTCATACACAGCTGCAAACCTAAACAGGGACAGACATCTGCAAAGCTCGACACTCTGAGGTTAGTCCAAGCTGTGTTAGTGTTTCTTAATCAACAGATGTGGCCAGTTTTTATGTATGTGTCAGATGCTTTCATCTGTGCTACTGTTATGTAATACATTTCTGGTTTAAGTGCTTTTCAGTTGTAACTTCTGTTGATGCGTGTTAATGTCCTACTGTAATCAGCACTTTCAGAACTATGTATGGCAAATTTGGTATTTTCAGTGAATCTGATCTGCAATTGTAATGCTGCACTTCAGCTGTTGTGATAGTGTGCAACCTTCAGGGTAAGATCCTGTACATGTCTCTGTTTCTTGCAATTGCTGTTCATAGGTCCACTTCCTCTAATTCTGTTCTCACTCCAAGGGTAAGTCATTGTTAATGTGGATATACAATACCTTGTATAATAGTCATCAGGTTGTTAGACCTTTTCTGGTGTGTATGTGGTGTTTCGTGTAGATCTGCTTTTTCAGTCCTAATGTATGTTACTTTTCCTGCTGACTAAGTTCTGATGTGCAATCTGAGTCTTTTTCTACTGCTCAGTTTCAGTCCAGGTCTTTTTATGCTCTTTATTTTCAAGGTCAGGTCTTGCAGCTGTTAATGGGTGTTTTTAAACACACATTTCTCCTGGATGTTTGCTGTTACATCCTGAACTTTCTGTGTGTCTAAATCACTCACCCAGATCTTAAACACCTGGCTCTTTGAACTTCTGCACAGAACTTCTCCCAGAACTTTTGTGTGTAAAATGTTCTCCTGGTAAATGGTTTTGCTCCAGGCAGCTGTGGTCACTTGGTTTCCATAGCAGCCTGTCTTGTATACATCTGTGGCTACTTTAGGCTGCATGAGGGCAGTGTTTGTGTGAATGCATCCAGGAACTGCCTCAGTGCAGCCTGTGTGTGAAAAATGCATCTGGGACTTACTTGTGGACTTGTAAACCCAGAAGATTGAAAAATCCGTAACTTTAAGGTGTGTGTAAAAATGCCCATTGTGTTGTTCAAGAATCACTATGCAGTGCCTTGGTTCACGCATTTGCATGCTGCAGCTGTACTACTGCCTTTCATACTTTCTGTTTATTTTTTGCTTCCCTTGTCTTGGATGTTTTTAGAACTTTTGGGCTACTTTTCAATCTTAATCTACTGATATGCTGTTCACTTCCTAATGTGAATGAGCTGTAGTGGTGGTGTTTAATGTCCATTTGCAATAAAAGTTTTTTGTAGATGTTAGGAGAACTCTAGGTGTTCTTCCAACCTTCTATTTGTATCCTAAACATATGGATCGTAACCAAGCCAAGTACGTGCACTTGAGACATCGCATCTTCATGAATGTTAGACCCCTTTTCTCTCCCTCTGTTCCCCTTCCTAAGTCTCTCCCCCAGCTCCTGTCTCTCAGATTGTAAGCCCTAGGGGCAGGGACCCTGTCTATTTTATTACTTTGTAAAGTGCCAGGTACACTGCTGGCGCTATATAAATGTTTGTTAATAATAATAATAATAATAATGGAGGTGTCTTTCTGTGCTAGAAATCTGTTTGAGAGCTGTGCATCTTATAACTCTTTTCTATGTATACCAGTGTCCCTAAATCTCTAAGTGAAAGCTGTGGTTCCCTACTGTTGAGCTTTCAATGTTTTCATGCTGTTGTTGAATCCTGAGTTTTGTTTGTGCTCTTTCAGCTCTAATCTGACTGTCTAGCTTTGCAGGTGTCTGTTCCTGTTTAGGTTTGCAGCTGTGTATAAATCTACACCTACTTCTATTTGGTTTTCAGTTCTGGTAATTTGCCAGTGATGGCACTATATCTTACCTGTTATCCAGAGCTTGTGCTTTTTAGTAAGATGTTTAACTAGGTCTATTGCTGTGTCTTTACTCCTTCCATTTTTCAGGTTTAGTGTTGCACCCAACCTGCAGAGGATGAGGATTGGGACTGAAAGAACAATGTAAAGTGTGGGGGCATGGAGTCTTAGCTGGAATAAAGCACAATATGCAGGACTTTACAATGTCTTTACTGCTTGCATGGCTTGCGAGGTAAAGCCAGTCTTAACTTGCAATTTCCATTACATTTAAGAACATAAGTAAATTTGTAAGAGCCTTAACTAGCATTATAAATCAGAGGGTTTTTTGTTATTGAATTTCCTTCGGTTTTTTAAGATTTGCAATACAGAAAAAATTTGCAATACGGAATCTTTCTGCTGCTGCATTAGGAATGTTGAGCACCATAACAGTAAAATCTGTCATTTTCAAAGTCTCACCATTCATAACTTTGTTCAAATGATATCTTTAAATTGGACCATCTGTTATTGGTGAAGTAAGCAAGCTTTCTAGCCACATAAAGCCTTCCTCAGGCATGTAGCATAGTCAGAAGAAATATATAAACTGAGCAAATATAGCTCAATTTATATTTACATTTACAGTTTATATCTACATTTGCTCAGTTTATATACTTCTTACTTGCTATGCTACATGCCTGAAGAAGGGTCCTGTGTGGCCCGAAAGCTTCCTTATTTCCACCAACAACAGTTGGTCCAATAAAAGATATCATTTGAACCACTTTGTCTCTCTGTTATTTGGGACCAACACAGCAATCACACTCTCTCTCTCTGACATTCATAACTTCTAACTAATAAATGTTTTCTGATTATTTCTATATCTGTGGGGTGGGGAGGAAGGGTGGTGGCAACCCAAAGCACCCTCTCAACCCAGACTCGGGGGAGGGGAGGGAAGAAAGTAAGGAAGAGGGCCATGTTGATTGGCCGGCCAATGGGAGAAGGAGGCTCAGAATTGGGCCTAAAGGCTCACAGACTCCTTTGGAATATATATATATTTAAAAATTCCATAAGACATTGGGGTCTGGCTCTTCTGGGAGTGCTGGAGGTCAGTAAGAAGCAGACTTAGACTTCTAGGAAGGAGGGGACAGCAGGAACATTTTTGTGGCTCCCTGCTATCTTCCAGGAGTCATGGGGCACATGGGGATAAGGGGCAGCCATATGGATAGGTAGATGCATGGGGGGTGGGGGATCGGGCATAGAAGGAAGTCATTAGAGGGGAACGGGTACAACCCCCTCTAACTCCACACACATGCACATCCTCAACTCCACTCGCCCCCCCCCATGAGTTGCCATACCTTCCCTTTAATCCAGGACATTTAAAAAAAATACATGGTGCAGGGCTGCATTGGAACCAATGTAGTCTGGCACCATGAATTTTTCATAAGCATCCTGGATTAACCAGGAGGTATGGTAAAAATACCCCCCACTTCCATTCCCACCACCCCGCTCTTCACACACACACTCCCCCCGGCCCCCAGGGACAAACACATACACACTCACTCTCCCTCCCCCCACCGTGCCCCCCCCATGATGCTCACACACACACACACACTCCCCACGCATACCCAGACAGGGACAGAGACAGAAAGGAATACACCCACACCTACTAACTCTCCCACCCACACAGAGACCTACACAGACAAACACAGGGATGTGTGCAGAAAGACATACACACACACACACAGGGATACACACAGACACAAAGGCATACAGAAAGATACACAGGGACATAGATTTGGGGTTATATCACAAACACCAAAGCACTGAAAAACTAATACGACATATCAGACAATGCCCTCACAGCCACACCACTGTCATTCCCTTCCCAAACCCTCCCCCAAAGGGCCCCAATCCACTCCCAAAGCCCCTCCTCCAGGAGTTCAGCACAAAAATGAGGAAAACTTCTTTTCTTGGTCAGATGCCCCTTATCTCAGATACTGCTGGGTCTGGGTCTTCTGGGAGGGCTAGAGATCAGAGGCAGGCTTATGCTACTAATCAGGAGGAGAGAGCAAGTGGATATCTTCCAGGAGCCATGGAGGGCAAGGGCAACCATGGAGAGAGGTGGGGAGCAGATGGAGAAGAGAGAGGAGACAGCCAGGGAGGAAGAACACAGTGGAAGAGGGAGCAATCCCTACTCTTACACCATTTTCTCATTGATTCTCTTTCACTTACACAAGACACACTACTCAGATTCTCTCTCTCTCTCTCTCTCACACACACACACACCTTACCTCCTCCCACACACTGATCCATTCTCACAAACACACATGCACTCCTTTTCTTCTTCCCTCTATGCTCATTCTGTCTCACACACAACACACAAACACACTCTCCTGTTCTCCCCCTCCCCCCCACACTCACTCACACACACCTCACAAACACACACTCACAGCCTCCACCCCTCCTTACCACTTACTCATTATTTTACACACAAATTTCCATTCCCCCCAGTTTTCATACAATCACCACCACCTCTACCAAGCTGCTGCCACGGTCTCCTCCAAGCAGCAATGCTACCTGCCTGCTCCCAGGGTTCACCTTCTACAAAACAGGCTGCTGGGATTTAACCTAAACAACACTTCAAAAGCTCCCACGCTGCATGTGCTCACATGGGGGGCAGTTGCCATGTTTCCCTCACTGTCTGGCATGCTGGGACTACATTTACCAGAATGCCAGAAAGTGAGGGAAACATAGTGGCCCATGTGAGTGCATGCATGGCGTGGGGACTTTGAATGGAACCGGCACCAGACAGCAAAGAAGAAGAAAAAATAAGACCTTCTCAAAGGCCCCCATGCCATGTGTGCACACATGGGGGGCAGCTTTCATGTTTCCCTCACTGTCTGGCATGCGGGGACTACATTTTCCGGCATGTCAGACAGAGATGGAAATATGGCAGCACACACACAGCATGGGACCTTTGAATGGAACTGGCACAAGACAGCATTGAAAAAAAATAAAGGCCTGAAGCATCGGGCAAGCGAGGGGAGAGAGGGATGGAGGAGGGGCAGGGCTGACCTTAGAAATTGAGTGGCCTAGGACAAAGACAAAATGTGGAGCCTCCTTTGGCCCTGTCCACTTCACTCAACTCCACCCACTTCTTTAAGCCCTGCCCACTTTCCCATTGACAATTAGAATTGTCAAATATAAAATGTTTTTAACCCTTCAGTACAATTTACTAAAGAACATCTAAATCTGTTTTAGGTGAAAGGAAGAGCAGGACACGGATTTTTATGTGTATCCTTTAGAGTTCCTGGATTTGGGCCTGGATCTCAAACACCAAAACACTGAGTTTAAGGGAAGCGAGCACAGAGTCTATGCATGCATGGATAGCCAGATCCATGATTTGGACCCTCCTTCTCTTGAGCACACATACCTCTTACATCCCCAACACAGATGTCCAATTCAAGCATAGAATCACCTGATCAAACATCAGATTAAATAACCTCCACATGATCACAGCAATCCCCATAAAAGCAGGGATGAGAAACCTCAAGCCCACAGCCAAATGCAGTCCTCACCCAGATTGTACGTAGCCCCTTTTCAGTCCCTGGATCTCAAACACCAAAACTTTGAAAAGCCGAGCTTAATAGAAGTGAGCAGAGAGGGCATGCATACAAGGATAGGGACAAACCATTGGTTTTAGACCCTCCTTCTCTTAAGCATGTCCTTATTAAAACCCCAACACAGAAGTTTGCACATAGATCATTCAGCTGATCAGCCATAGATCAAGCAACCCCCTCATGGCCACAGCACCCCCAGTCCCTTCCAAATACTCCCCCAGATTGCCCCACCCTGTGCCCAAAGCCCCCCATCAGTGTCCCCAGTCACTGTCTGCACCCAACTTCAACCCCCCCAAGATCATGCCCCCCCCAGCCCCTGTTCCCTCCGTCCCAGATCATGGCCTCAGACCCCCTGCCAGAAATGGGGGTGGGAGTGACACTTCCCTCAAGCACCACCTATTTTGGCCCCAGGCCCAGACACTGACTCCAGAACACATGGCTGATTGCGAGGGAAGTGGGGATCCTTCGTGGGGGATCTGTCAAACCTCTTTATTTTAGAGACTCTGACTCTGGGGTTAAGGCAGACCAAGCCAGGCTGGGGAGAAAAGAGGGGACAGGTCTGGTGGGAGCAACCCCCTGAACAGAGAGAGCTAACAGGAGTACCCAGGATGGGTCACCCCCCTGTGTTCCTGGCCTGTAACCTCCCACTCTGCCCTCGGAGAAGCCCCCAGGTTGCTCCCCAAAGCCATTTGTTGTTCTTTGTCCCTGGCTCTACAGCAATTGAAACTTTGATCCCGGGTACGAGGTGGGATCGCAGGGCCAGATCTGGGGTTTCTGCCTTTGGGAATTGAAACCCCGATCAGGAAGTACTGCTTCCCCTTTCCCCCCACACTGCATGGGGCTAACTGCTTTGCCATTGCTGGGTTAATTAAATTGAAACCAGGATATTTGGCAGGAGAGGGGGACAGGAACCAGGATTGGACTCCAGCCCCTTCCTTTCCTCCCTCGCACCACCACCCCCAATCCCCACAGTAGGGGCCTGGTGAACTGGTATTTGAGACAGGGGTGCCAGGAGAAGCAGCTCAACAGTGGCAAGGTGAATCTAGGGCAGGACAGTGGAATCTCTTTTCTGGTCTTCCAAGTTTCTTCTGCTCCTCTCCTGTTCACATCAGCACTGTGTGCATCCCTTGGGTCATCACAGCATGGACTGGAGCAATATTGGTAGGCTGTAGTTGTGCACTCACCAGGATCACGTGGGGCTGGCGCTGTGCAGCTGGCTTGAAGCCCAACCCTGGGTGTGCAGGCAAACATAAGAGCAACGGAGCCAAACTGCCTCACCTGTTCCCTCCTCCCTTAAAGAGCCCAAGCCTGGCTGAGGCAGCCAATTAATGGCAATACAAGCCGATGCAGTGAAATGGACCGGAGGAGGAGTTGGGGGCTGTCTGCAGCCTGCCCATAGCAATGCACACTTCTGGAAAGAGCAGGGCCTGGTGGAACATGCTGCTTGGTGATGGCAAGGGTCAGGGGCAACGGGGGGTTGACCCTACCTGACACAGGGGACAATTGCCCCGAGCCCCACCAAGGAGATATAGAGGGAAGAGAAAATCCCCCACCTCCCCACTGGGCATCTGTACATGCATTGCACACATTTCTGTCCCATAGTCCTCCCATAGCCTAAAGTAGAGATTCCAAAGCTTATAACTTTAAAAAAAATAAAAATAAAAATAAAAATAAAAATAAAAATAAAAATAAAAATAAAAATAAAAATAAAAATAAAAATAAAAATAAAAATAAAAATAAAAATAAAAATAAAAATAAAAATAAAAATAAAAATAAAAATAAAAATAAAAATAAAAATAAAAATAAACAAAGGCACCCCTGCCTGGCAGGCTTTAATTTTCTAGGATCTTGTCAGTTTCACAGGCAGTCTTTTAAAACTTCAAAGGCCTGTCAGTTTGAGAAAGTCAGAGCAACAGAAAATAAAATGCTTCCACAGCCTCTAACTTCTAAACTGCGATATCTCACTCTTTTCTCATCCAATTTCTCTGAATTTTTAACAGTTTTGACAACTCCCCCAAGTGATCCATTATACAAAACTTTACACTGATAAATATTCTTGATTTTATAACTAATGGAATGTTCATCTATTGTAATGAATTTTGCTACACACATTAACTATCCCTGGACATCATTTTCGTTTTGCTTATAGTGACACATTAATTCATTATTAATTATTATGATTATTATGATTATTATGATTATTATCCAGCATTTATATAGCACAAGCAATGTACCTGGCACTTATTATTAAGTATTAATTATTAAGTATTAATACTTATTACCAGAAATGTGCCTGAATTTGACCAGTTGAAACAAGAAATATGTCCCAGTTCCTGAAGGGTTTACAATCTAAATTAGACAAGAAAAGGAGTGACAAAGAACAGAGACAGGGACACATTAATGAAGTTGCATGAAAGCTGGCACCCATAGGGGGCAGAGCATTTCAGGCTGGCATCAGTGGAGCGGTGGCAGAGGCCAGCCAGGGCTTAGTGTCTAGCACCACTACTTGGTCGAGTGTTGCAAGCTGACATCGGTGGAGCAGTGGCAGAGGTCCAGCCAGGGCTTGGTGGCTGGCACCCCTGCTTGGCTGGGCATTGCAGGTTGGCTGGCATCAGTGGAGCAGCAGCAGAGGCTGGCACCCCTACTCGGCTGGGCATTTCAGGCTCACAGGCCTACAGTTCTGCTTGCTCTATGCTGGGTTCTCCATTCTAGTCACCATCATGGCACTGCAGGCTGCCAGGCATTGGTGGAGCAGCAGCAGAGGCTTGGACAGGGCTTGGTCACTGGCACCTCTGCTTGGCTGGGCATTGCAGGCTGGCTGGCATAGGTGGAGCAGTGGCAGACGCCTGGCTAGGGCTTGGTGGCTGGCACCCCTACTTGGTTGGGCATTGCAGGCTGGCCAGCCTCCAGTTCTGCTTGCTTTATGCTGTTTTCTCCAGTTCTAGTCACCATCATGACCGGGCATTATAGAATGCCAGGCATCGGTGGAGCAGCAGGAGAGGCCCGACCAGGGCTTGGTGGCTGGCACCCCGATTCGCCCGGGCACTGCAGGCTGGCAATGCTGAGTGGCGCTGCTGCAGAGCCACCACTCAGATGGAGTGTTTGGGGAGGGATTTAATCAAATGACTCCCAGCATGGCTACCCCAGCAGCCAGCCACCATGCACTCCCTCTGCCATGGACCATGGGGGAGGGGGAAGCACACTGGGCTGGCCTTTGTAATTGACATATCCCCACCCAGTGTGAGCCATGGAAACCCAGGCTCCCCAGTGCTCTGGGCTAGTTCTTCTGAGGCCATGTCCCCTTCCCACAGTGCCTATGTGTGGCAGACACATCTGCTGACATGGCTACCTGTCCATTTCTTATGGGCAGAGGATCTGTGGCTGCCCATTGTCACAGAGCTATTTGGATTTCCCCACATGGAGAACTATGGATTTCCTGGCAGTGCTCCATGTGTGGCCATGAGTGGGTATTCTGTGCTCATAGGAGCACACATTCCCCTGCTAGTGCATCCCTCTTCAGACTAGTGATGCAACTCTGTCCTCAGTTTTCCTCAGAATTTACTGAGGACTAGATTATTTGGCCTTGGAGTACTGAATTTTGGAAGACTTACCACAAAAAATGGATACTCTACCAAATCTTGGCTGAGTGCCAGGAGCAGTGGCAGAGGTCTGGCCAGGGCTTGGTGGCTGGCACCCCTACTTGGTCAGTTGCAGGCTGGCAGGCATTGGTGGAGCACTTGCAGACAAGTGGAACAACAGTACTCCCTGCATGGAACATAGGTCCCAGAACTCTGACAGTGGGTCCTGGGGCTGGAGTGGCTGGCAACCCTACTTGGCTGGGTGTTTCAGGCTGGCTGGCATAGGTTAAGCTGCAGCAGAGACCCGTCCAGGGCTTGGTGACTGGCACCCCTGCTTGGCTTGGAATTGCAGGCTGGCTGGCATCAGCGGAGCAGCGGCAGAGGCCCGGCCATGGCTCAGTGGCTGGCACCCATTTGGCTGGGCATTTCAGGCTGGAAGGCATCAGGGGAGCATTTACAGACAATGAAGTGGAATGACAGCCCTCCCTGCCTGGAACGTAGGCCCCAGAACCCTGATGGTGGGTTTTGGGGCTGGAGTGACTGGCTGTTCCTTGATGTGGTGGAATGACCATCACTCCCTGTGAGTGGAGTGATGGCCCCAGAACCCTTACGGTCAGTCCTGGAACTGGAGTGGCTGGTTGTTTCTTGATTGGGTGGAATGACAGCTCCCCGTGAGCGGAATGATGGCCCCAGAACCCTAATGGTGGGTCCTGGGACTAGAATGGCAGCTTCTGGATGATGTGGATGGACTGGACAGCCCTCCCTGCCTGGAATGTAGGCCCCATAACCCTGATGGTGGATCCTGGGGATGGAGTGGCTGGCACCTCTACTTGGTCAGGTGTTGCAGGCTGGCAGGCATTGGTGGATCAGCAGCAGAGGCCCAGCCAGGGCTTGGTGGCTGGAACCCCGACTCGGCCAGGTGTTGCAGGCTTGTATCCTACTCACTGGATCTGAACAAGCTATTCGGACAATTGGTCAAGTCTTGCCCGGTGGTGAATCACATGGCAGACATGGCAGAAACCCAGTAGCAGACATTGGATTGCAGGGGCATATAACCATGGAACAGACTGCAGTGGCAGCAGAAGCAGCAGCAGATATTGGATTGCTGGAGCACAGAACCCATGGTACAGACAGAGGCAGCAATGGTAGCAGCAGGAGACATTGGATTGCCTGGGCACAGAACCCGTGGCACAGACAGCAGAGGTAGAAGCAGCAGACATTGGATTTCTGGGACACAGAACCCATGGCACAGACAGCAGAGGCAGCATTGGCAGCAGTGGAAGACATTGGATTGCCCGGGCACAGAACCCTGTGACACAGACAGCAGAGGCAGCAGAAGCAACAGCAGCAGACATTGGCTTACCCACGCACAGAACCCATGGCACAGACAGCAGAGGCAGCATTTGCAGCAGCAGGTATTGGATTGCCAGGGCACAGTACCTGTGGCACAGCAGAGGTGGCATCAGCATCAGCAGCACAGATTGGATGGCCAGGGCACAGAGCCTGTGGCACTGAAGAGGGAGCAGTAGCAGCAGTAGCAGACATTGGATTTCTAGGGCACAAAACCCGTAGAATAACAGCAGGTGGTAGCAGCAGGATTACGTGGGCACATTTGGAATTGTCAGGGCACAGCACCTATAGACCAGCAGACAGCAGCAGCGGGATTACCAGGCCAGTGGGGCACATCATGCAGGGTTGTCAGGGCAGGCAGACAGGCACCTTGGCATGAGAGGGAGGCAAGCTGGGGCAAGGCTTCAGCTTTGCTGACTGGGCGGGAAGACAGGCACCTTGGCTTGAGCATGGGAAGGCAGACTGAGGCAGACTTTGATCTTGGCAACCTGGGTGGGCGGGCAGACAGTCAGCATGGCATGAGCATGGGAAAGAGGACTGAGGCACGCTTTGATCTTGGCCACCTGGGCAGGTGGCCAGACAGGCAGAGTGGAATGAGAGGCAGTAGGGAAGGAAGGCTGGGACCTTGGCAGGACACTTGGATAGCCTGGCAAAGACTGCAGTGCACGCGCGAGAGAGTCAGTCAGATAGTCAGGCTGAGATCATCTAGCCAGAGGCTGGCTGTCAGACTTACAGCTCCCCAATGCCACCCTGCATCATGAGGTCAATCAGATAGGCTGGCCAAGACCATCTAGTCAGAGAGAGAGGCAGGCCGGGGGATGAGCATTGGGAGGGAGGGACAGAACCTCAGCAGCAGCAGCCCAGATTAAGGAGGAACCCCGTCCCAAGACTGCCTCTGGCATGGGATGGCATTTGCCACTGCACCATCAATCCATGTCCAAGGGCAGCTCAGGGAATCACAGCAGTGGAAGGTTCACCTTAATTAACAGCAACTGATCCACCAACTTGGCCCCCAGTCTCAGGCAGTGCAGCGAGCAAATGTCTCCCGCCATGGAGAACACCCGCTCGCTGGGGACACTCATTGGTGGGCAGGACAAGAGACCCGTGGCCACTTTCAAGACGCCAGCCACACGTTGGTCTTGCCGGTCCAGTAGGCCAAGGGATCACTGCTGGGTTCAGTGTATGGCTCCTCTTCCAGGTACCTCTCCACTGCTGCTGAGGTGCTGTCATATTCCCTCGTGTAACTCTACCTGGGCACTACCTCCACCACTTCCCTCAGTCATGCTGCCTACCCTGCTGTGCATGAGTCCATGCTCACCAGAGTGACATGCACATACGAAAGGCTGCTGGCAATAATGTGCTGCTGCTTAGCCTGCTGCTGCTACTGCTAGGGCTGGGGGCAGTGATAGACCCCACCAGCTGAAAGGGATGGCTTCTCCCACTCCCACCATCCTCAGGGGCATCCTGCTGCTTCTGCACACTCTCAAGAGCCCACTCTGCCTGCTGGACCCTCTCCAACAGCTCACCCTTCCATTACCCATAGAGTGCTGTCTGGCATGCCACGCTGCCTTTGACCCTGGGGTTCAGCATGGTTGCCAAAGCATATTCCTCCTGCTGCTGGAGCTCATCGAACCGTGCCTTCAACTCCGCCTTCAGCTGTTGCACCAGGTCAACCGCCTCATCCACCAGCTTCCTGCCCTGAGGGTCACAATCCTGGCCCATGGAGAATGTCATCAGGAGATTCTGGCCCAGAGTGGTCACCTGGCTGATAGTGGCCATGTAGGAGCAAATGGTCTCTGTCACGGCCAGGAATGGTGTGAGCCAGGATCTTCCATTCTGCCCCACCGTACCCTGAAGCTGCCCCGCTTTCCGTCACCAGTTGAACCTGATGCAAGTTGGCTTTCTGCTCAATAAGCTGCTCGAGTATCAGAAATGTGGAATTCCACATAGTGTACACCTCGTGCACCAGCTGGAGCTATGGGGAGCCTTGCTCTGCCTGCTTTGCCCAGAGGAGGTCACTACCCTTCATGCTCTGGTTAAAGAAAACGGCCAGCTTCCTCCCCCACTCGATCAGGGAGCTAAGGGTGCATGCCCCAATCCCCTTCTCCCCCAAGCCCAGAGTCTCCTTGACTATCAGGTGAAGGCTGTGTTTGGAGCAAGGGATGCTGGTAAAGCCCCCTTCATGGACTGCCCTCAATATGTTGTCGCCTTGTCCATCACCACACACCCCTTGGTGAACGGTGTGCCTGGCATGACCCACTCCCTCACCATGGCAGTCAGGGCTGACCCGATGTTCCGAGTGGTGTGGGGGCTGTCCATTACTTCTTACTGAAGCAGGGACCACCTGTACCCTGCTTTGGAACCCCTCCTGCCAGTGTCAAACGCTGCCTCTGGGCCTTGCCGCCAGTGCACTGTCACTACCAGGTAGGCATGCTGCACGTTCCTACTTGAGCACAGGTCTGTGGTGAAGTGGACGGTGGCACCCCAGTCCTTCGCAGCTGCTCTCTCATCTGCTCCTTTAAAGCCAGGTACAGGGATGGCACCACCTGCTGACTCAGGGTGGTGCGCAAGGGCAGCTTAAACTGAGGGACCAGGAAGCCAATCAGGTGGCTAAACCCCATGTACCCGATCACAAAGAAGGGCTGCCCATCCAGTGCGATCATTTTCCCCAACATGCACATGGCTTTCAGTTGAAAGCCAAGCCGCCCTCCACGTCCTGCAGCTGCCGAGGGACTTGACAGCTGCCCCCACTTCAGCTCCTCCTTGTCCTGAAGCTGCTGATGCTGCTACTGCTGCTGCTGCTGCTGTTGCTGCTCCCCCCTAGCAGTGATACCCCTCCTGCTGCTAGAGACAGCTGTTACAGAAGGACGCTTGTCCACCGATGGAGGTGGACGACTGGCCACTGCAGTTGGGAACCCACTGGCGTCCACTGCCCCATCTGCCTGCTTAGCAGCACAGTGCTGTGGCATTCCTTGAGGTGTCTTGCCATGACAATTGTGCCAAGGTTGGTGAGCACCTACCCATATTTCACCATCTTCTGGCACAAAGTGCACTGAACTTCCCTGGGATCATCCGCTCGCACCAACTTAAAATGTACCAAGACAGAGGATTTTTTGCTCCTTCCTGCCTTCTAGCCCACGCTGGGTGACGCACCACTGGCAGCGCTGCTGGGACGGGAAGAATATGGTGGTGACACAGCTCTCGTAGGGATAGACATCGCCTCAGCACCAGACATCTCCTCCTCAGGACTAGTATCTGCCTTGCTATCCCCAATCATAGTGATGTCCCATGAATAGGAGGACTGGGACCCTGAGGCTGATCAACTGCCCACCATGCTGTTTCCACTCTCCCTGTGCCCCCTAGAGCTGCTTCTGCTTCTGTTCCTCCTCCTCCTCCTCCTCTTCCTCCTCCTCCTCCTCTCCCTGCTGCCATTGCCTGGGGATTAGGCCCTGTCTCTAGCAGCCGGGGTGGGATCCACCAGTCCTAGACTGCTGGGGATGACCTCAGTAATGGGGGTCAGGGACATTGGTGGCCCTGGAGGAACATCCGACTCCAAATCACCTACCCCTGCTCCTGCAGCTGCAGCAGAGACAGCCGCAGTCTCCTGGAATGCATGCCTTCCAGTGCCCTGCGTGGCAGTGGAGGATGCTGGCAGGAGCCACACCCCGGCTAGTGCCACTGCTGGGAACCTCTGAAGCCTGACTGCCAAAATCAGGCCTGTGCAGTTTGGGACATGGTGATGGGCTCGGGCTGCTGCTGATGCCTGCAGCCACTTGGCGAGCATGGCCCCTGCCACCTCTGCCACATGCCCCATTTCCCGCCTCACAGGCAGCAGACCGGCCTCTCCTGCTTCCCTTCTCCATTTCTCTCACCCAAATAATGCACACAAAGATTATATATATATATTTTTTTATTTATGTATTCAAATTTGGAATCTAATATTATATATATCTACACTAACTCTAACTGCTATTAACTATTCTAAAACCTATGGAACAAAATGGAATATTATTTAATATCTACAAAGGCCTAGTCCTACAAACACACTATAAAATATTAAAACTGAATCACTACACACTATCTCTATCTATCTCTATAACTAAGCTAACTCCTACAACTATCTATCTATAGTATCTTTGACCACGTGCAACCTCTACTCTCCTCTCTCCACTGGCTCCCTCTTCCTGAGCACATTCTGCACAAGCTCCTTGTATTCACCTACAAAGCCCTTCACAACCTCACTCCCCCCCTTACCTCTCTGTCCTGATCTCCCTCCAAACCCCTGCTCGAGCACTCCGCTCCTCCTCTATACCCTCCCTCACCCTCACCCGCTCCCCCAACTGCCTTCGTCCCTTCTCCCTCGCTGCCCCACATGCCTGGAACTCCCTCCCTACCCTCATCCACCTGGCTCCCACCCTCCACACTTTCAAGTCCCTCCTCAAAACTCACCTCTTCCCGCTCCGCCCTTCCTAACTCCTGTTAACCATTCCCTCCCAGGATTATCCCCCACCTGCTATTTGTAATCTCCCAATTTACTGCAAACAAGCCAAGAACATGTATCTGAGCTTTTGCATCCTCATGAATGTCCCATCCCTTGTCTCTCACTCTGTTTCCCCCTTCCCTGTCTCCCCTCCCCCTCTCTTTAGATTGTAAGCCCTCGGGCAGGGACTGTGTCTATCTTATTCTTTGTAAAGCACCAGATACATTGCTTTCACTATATAAATGCTAATAATAATAATAATAATAATAATAATAATAATAATAATAATAAATGATGATTATTAATAATACTAATAATAATAATAATAATATTATATATATAATAATAGTATATATATATACACACACACACACACACACAGAGGGATGGGGGGAACAGAGACAGCTCACAACAAACAACACAGGGAGGGGTACAAAACTGAAATGAAACCTAAATCAATCTAATCCTACTCTAAATAAATCCAAAAACATGGAAAGGGAATCCAGGATGGAATATATACAGGGAAGAGGGCAGGTTTTCATGAAGGGTAGGGAGAAAGAACACAGGGAGGGGTAAAAAATAAAAATAACACCTAAATCGATCTAATCTAATCTAAATAAATGAAACTATCGGAGGTAAATGTGTGGACATGGGTGAAATAGGAGTTGGATGGAAATGGATTAGGAACACAAACTGCTGGGAGAGGGAGATTTCTGAAAACGCCTGCTGACAGGATCAGTGGCTAACTCAGAAGGACTTGAAAGGGGGAGGGTAATGACTCTTGTTACTTGCTGTGCCCGCTTTACCACAAGCCCCATTGGCTCCATGCAGCCAAGCCTGTGGCCAATTGCAGACTGCAAAGCCAGTGGTCTTAGCAAAAGAGGGATGGTGATTTGGCAGGCTGGCTGCTAGTCCAAGCCTCTCCACCCCTGGCACCAGGAAGTCTGCTCCTCAGCTGCCCCCCCCCCCGGGCCTTCCAGCCCTGTTTTTCCTGTCCAAACTCACCCAAACGTGACCGAACTGTTCGAAGCTTCAGGGTTTCCCCGGAAGGCCTAGAGCGTCTCTGACGCCGGCAGCCACAGCCGGCACTGAGGCCTCCGGACCGCCCGCCGCTGCCGCCGGAGCTCCGCAAGGTAAGCGCACTGAACTTTAGTAGTGGTGATCCCTGGGGGGTTGGGGGGGTGTTAAACACCCCCCCCCAGGGATCGGGTCATACTTACCGGCGGCTGCGGGGACGCCGCGGCCGCTGGTGCTGGGGGGTGGGATCGCCTCTCGGTCTTTTTTTAAACAAAAATCCAGGCTGGGCAGGGTGGGTGGGGGGTGTCCCCCCTTCCACCCGCGCAGCCTGGGAGGGGGAGGGAATTAATTTATTTCATTGATTTCAATGGGGACACAGCGCCCCATTGAAATCAATGAAATAAATCCAGTACCGGTATACCGGATTTAATCTGGGAATCCGGTTTTCAGAGAACCAGTAACCGGTAAATCCGGTAGCTGGTAATGGGCCCGGGGTCCCACCTCTATTCGACACAGTTGATTATGAGGTGTTGGTGACTCACCTGCGGGACCATTCTAGAATTGGCGGAATGGTCTTGGACTGGTTTCATTCATTCCTGTCCGGGACAACTCACCGGGTGGTCTTGGGGGAGTGTACGTCTTCCCCCCCGGGACCTCACATGTGGAGTCGCGCAGGGTGCCATTCTGTCCCCCCTCTTGTTTAACATCTATATGCAGCCGTTAGGGGAGATTGTGAGAGGGTTTCAGGGCATGCATTGTCATCAGTATGCTGAAGACACTGAGCTCTACCTCTCCTTTTCCATCGACCCAGGCCATGCAGTCTCCTTATTTTCCCAGTGCCTGTCAGATCTAGGGGCTTGGATGAGGTTGAGCCATCTGCAATTGAATTCTGACAAGATGGAGATGATGTTGGTGGGCGAGGGCTTGGAGGACCTGGGGGTGATTGAATCTCCTCTTGTTGGGGGGGGGGGTTCATCCTCCCATGGTCACTCAAATGTGGAGTCTCGATTCGTGGATCAGCCTGGAATCTCAGGTTGTGACTGTGGCAGGGAGTGCATTTCGGCAGTTACATCTTGCCTGGCAGCTTTGACTGTATCTCTTAGACTCCAACCTCACCACTGTCATCCATGCCTTCATTAACTCGAGGCTGGATTACTGCAACGTGCTCTACGTGGGGCTGCCTGAGAAGCTGGTCTGGAGGCTGTAGCTGGTGCAGAATGCCACAGCCCATATCCTTACAGGGGCGGATCACAGGGAGCACATGACACCAGTGCTCTGGGCTCTGCACTGGCTGACTATAAAGCACCTGGCCAGGTTCAAGGTGCTGGTTTTAACCTTTAAAGCCCTTCATGGCCTGGTCCCTACTTATTTGCAGGACCGCCTCACTCCCCATGTGCCCGTGCAACCCTTGAGATCATTCGAGGGAGCCTTTTTGGAGGTTTCCTTAGGGTAATTTCAGATGTGATGGGCCCGGAGGCCCGCCACACTGAACCCAGGACCGGGATTGCTCTCCAATCCCGGTCCATGATGAAGCTGGCTGTTCTTCAGATGTGCCAGCTCCATCACTTTGGGGAATTGGGGAAGGGGCAGGGCTGCACGGCATGATGTGCAGCCGCTCAGCCCCTCCCCCCATGCTCCCTTGGCTGGCCGCCCATGGGGAGACGGGCAGGCGCAGCAGCCAATGAGGCTGCTGTGCCCAACCCTGTCTCATGGTTGGACCTGATTCTGGGATGGGGACAGCGAGCAGACATGATGCACCACCATTGTTGGCCCTGTCCCAGATCATGGTCACTCTAACCACGGTTCTCAACCTCCGGCTGGCCAGAGTTCGAGAAACGTGGTCAAGCTTGATTACAGCTTGTTCACCGTGGTGAACGTCTGGTTGGGACCATGCAGACATTCCTGGAAATGCCACCACCACAGGGAATCCACTGGGGTTCACTGTGGTCAAAGGCATTTTCATGACGTCTGAAATTACCCTAAGTTTCTCCCAACAAATTTACACGAGTCTCTTTGAGCTTTTCTTGTAGATTATTTAAACTGTGACTAACATTGTAACAGCAATTCTCTCTCCAGTGCTCATAAATAAGCCTACAAGACCCTTCCCATAATAGCCCCAAAGTTTTCTTTGAAACTTTCAGCAACTTTCTTTTAACTCAATTCCAGGGCACCTCCTGCTCTTTTACCCCTTTCCTGTCTGTCAGAGTAACATTAAATTAAGCCATATATCTGGCAACTGCTCCTAGGTCTTTCCTCTTCTTTTTAATTCCTTTCTCTTGCATTAAGCCAATCCCACTATGCCACTGATCCTCAACTTTCGGCTTGCAAGAAGTATTTTGCCCATGACAGTTCAATAAACAAATTCAAAATATTGACAGAGAGGGAGTGTGTGTGTGTGTGTGAGAGAGAGAGAGAGAGAGAGAAAGAGAGAGAGAGAGAGAGAGTTTACACAAGCGCCTTTCCACTCATTAACCACCCACCATACATGTTGCAGGGTTGCATTGTCATCCTATGCAGCACTGCAATGTGCATGATGGGTGGGTAATGGGTGGGGAGGTGCTTGTCTACAAACACCCATAGCCAGGAGTAGAAGACAAATAAGGGCTTAGAGAATAGAAGAACTGGAAAAACAGGTAACAGGAACCAGAGCATGGCAAGACTAGGAGAGCAGGAGCAAGGGCATAAGAATACGAGAGAAACAGCAAATAGTGCATGAGAACCAAGAACAGGACTGGAAAGACTGGAACATGGTGGAAACGAAAGTAGGAAATGTAGTAGAGTTAAATCAGAAGTTCCACACAGACTTCCTCTTACTACCGGCCAGTTTAATATGCTATTTCGGAGCCAATCAGCATGCTGCTAGGAGATGTGGCAAGGGCTGGGACAATCTGGAAAGGTGTGGCTGGGATGATGTGGAAAAGCATCTTGGGGGAGTGGCTTGGCATGAGCCCTGGGTGAAGATTCAAGGCCTAGTTCCATCCTGAAACTTGTGCAAACCATAATTGGCAGCACGTATGCAATCTTCTTAGAGGGTTACACAGTTATTTATATTTATATTTATTCATTTTAAAAAACGAATCTACCCTGCCCCTCCTGCCACAGGCAGTTCGGGGCAGCTTGCAAATTCTAAAGCATCTAAAACATCATTTCAAATCACATAAAAGGAGGAAATGACAAAAAACATCCCACCCCACCATCCCCAACCCCCCCTCTCATTACTCATCTCCCCCGCCACATACCTGGAGGAACAGCCAGGTCTTACAAGGTCTCAGAAAAGAGGGGAGCTCCGGGACCAGCCGAGTCTCTACCAGAAGGAAGTTCCACAGCCATAGTGCGGCCATCGAAAATGCCCTCCCCTGTAAAACTCGGGGGACCATGAGCAGGTCACCTCCGGATGACTGCAGGGGCCAATATAGGACCCAGGGAGTGAGGCGGTCTTACAGATAGCAGGGCCCAGGCCATTTAGGGCTTTATAGAGCAAAACCAACACCTTGAATCGGGCCCGGAAAACCACCAGCAGCTACTGCAGAGAACAGAGTACTAGTGTAATGTGCTCCCGATGGCCCAATCCAACTAAGAGGCGGGCTCATTCTGCTCCAGCTGCAATTTCTGAGCCATCACCATGGGTAGCCCCACATAGAGTGCATTACAGTAGTCTAATCCTAGAGGTCATGAAAGCATAGATGACAGTGGCCAAGTCAAAGTTCGAAACAAACGGCTGAAGCCGTCACACCAGATGTAATTGGCGAAAAGCACTCCTCGCAACAGCCTCCACCTGGAGATCCAGGCGGAGTTGTGCATCGAGGCGCAACTCCAGACTCCATACCTGGAAGGCCAATGGCAGGCAGACCCCATCAATAATGGTGGCCACCAACTCCATCGCCTTACCCACTAACATCACCTCTGTCTATGGAATTATTCAAATGAAGTCAATCATGGGACTACTCTGGAGTGTATAATTTTGTAAAGTAATAGTGCATGTCAGCCCAGTTGAATAAAAACCAGCACTATGTTCTTAGTTCCCATGGGAGAATGCTATGACTCTGAATACAATTAGTCTGTAAAATGTATTCTGAATAATCCCAAGTGCATTTCTCATGCTGTAGGCTTGTAGAAAGACAATATATTTTTAATAATGATAATGATTACCACAAAGCATTTATTAGTGGTGTGCAATTTGTATCATTTGAATTTGTTATGAAAAGGAATGGAGCTCCATTTGTTTTCATGACTAATATTACAAAAATGGATGAATAAGTAAATGATTGTCATTTGCTTTCATCCATTTTCATTTTTTTGTTTAGATTTACTAAAAATAATTTTAAAAATTAAAATACGGTGCATATACATTATGGCCGCTAGGCCCATTCTGAACATGTGCTGCTGGTGCCATTTTTGAAAAGGGTGCACATGTACAGAATGGTCTAGTGGCTATTTTGTGTATGGACAATGATTTTTTTTAAAAAAATATTATTTAAAATTTTAAAAAACAAACAGAAAAACCCAACCACTTTTAAACAATAGGGTAATTTACACACAAAAAACTCCCGAACAAAGAGTTTTTTAAAAAACCAAAAAAGAAAATGAAAACAAAAATGAATGGTGTGCCTTCTGCACACCCCTAGCATTTAATAATGTCAGTCCAAGCTCTTTGGTCATTGCTATCATTTCTAATTATATCACCTGAAGATGATTTACAACATGTCTAAAAACACAGGCAGTTCTCTTAGTTAAGACTGATCATGGCCAATGGCTAATGATTCTTGTTTGAGAATTACTCAGGGAAAGCCATTAATATACCAGTTAGATTCACAGAATCTTTAGCTAACTTGAGTCACGTGTTTTGGATGAGACATGAGGTTAAGGTCATTCTTTAGAAAGAAACACTGTTCCAACAGACTTCAGTCTTTGACAGCCTCTCCTGCAAATCTTTTTTCCCCCTGTCCTCCACACTTGACTCTGTCACTTTGAGTTAGAGAGAGAGGCTGCTATTTTAGCGGTCAGCTTTTAAGGTAAGTTGTTTATGTACTGGCCAGGAAGGAAAACTTCTATGCTTAGATTCCAGGAATGGGGTCAAGATGCAATTGTTCTTTGCATAATATAAACTGTGAATTTGTGTACCTAATCCATCCATCAGATTATCGAAACCTATTGTCTAAAACATTTTAAACAAACCCTTGAAGAAGATGGATTGAAGAGAATCTTCTTTATTTTAATCATGAGCAACATCATCAAAGTCAATCAAACTTTGAAAGGATGCATCTAGGAATGACGTTTGTTTTCCGAAACCTCTCTTCAGTAGTGCAGTCTTGAAGTTGTTTGACAACATCACTATCCCTTTGTGCTATCATGAATCTCACTAACTCCATTGGGAAATTGCATTCATGCAAAGGTCTAACATCAGCTCCAAATGGATTCAGGATTGCACTGTAAGTGCTCTTTGAAACTGTGCTATCCATCTAGACTTGTTCATTTACATTTACTTGATCACTGACTAAAAATATGTTAATATATATTCAAGGGCAATTTAAGGCTAAAAGTTGAAACAAAATAGACAGTACATTAAAATTTGTGGGTATATTCCTATTTCCATGTAGCTCTTTGAATACTTGAATAATATCCATGAACAAAACGGGTATTCTCATCCATTATTTTGAGGATTCTATTTTTGTTTTGTTTTTCAGTTTGGTTATTTGGAGGTTTTGGTAATTTCAGTATTTTGGTTATATCATTTTAGGCAATTGTACATCAGCCATATTTCTACTATTGCTGAAATTATGTAACTGAAATATGTAATGGCCTTAATACCAAAATAAGCAAACAAAAAAAGCCTCCTAAAAATGAAAAAAAGAACCAAAAACCAATGAAATAACCAAAATAAATAGCTGATGGAGTGTAACAGAGATTATAACCCAACCTTCCATTTTGGGTACAGGTAGGGTATATTCAGTGGGCGTACCCATTTCTTTTCAGGTAGTAGGAATGTTTATACTAGTCCAGTTTCATCATTCTCCCACATAACACAGGCAATAACCTTTGATAGAACCTTTGATAGTGCACCTCATTTAGGAAGATATTCAGTTTAGATATAAAGATTTCATATGGTAGAGAACCCACCACAAAATGACAGAGAATTAATTCCTCAACACCAAAAGTGGGGAACCTAAGGCCCAGAGGTCAAATGCATCCCACAGCTACTTTTTATTAAGTCACTTTCCAGTTTTTGGATCTGACTCCTGGATCCAATTCCATCTCTCAAGCACTGACAGATTGCTTAGAGTAAGGAAGCAGATATAAGGGCATGCACACAAAAATAGGGACAGATCCATGATACAAATCCACGATCAGAACATTCCTTTTCAAAAGAAAACTTTTTAAGCATCCCTGTCACCCAATTTCCAAGTGGTCCTCAGATCTTGAATTGATTTTCAAAGTGGGAGGAATTCTGGGAGGGGTTTCCCCAACCCTGCTCTACACATTATGGAACAATTTCCTAAAGAACCACTTTAAACAATGAAACAGCTCCATTACTAGGGATGGGTGAACAGAATGAGGTTTGGAAATTCGGTTCGGTTCGGTTTGAAATTCGAGTTTGGTTCGGAAATTTGGTTCGGTCAACCGAACAGACCGAGTTCGGTCTGAACTCTGAACTTCCGAACCGCGTTCGCCCATCCCTATCCATTACTACTACTGCTACTACTACTACTACTTGTCAGGTCTCGAGTGCGAACCCTTGGCCTTGGGATGCAGGAGAGGCACTTTTGGGGCCTGCGCCGCCTGGTGGAACTGCTTACCTCCCTCTCCCAGCTGGAGCTTGTTTCCTCAGTCCGGCCTCCCAGCTTCCTGATTGCCCACAGATAGTACTTAAACACTGATGTGGCCTCAAGAAGATGGTGGAGCAATGTCTATTCCCTACTCTAAACCTTGCTGTGTGTGTGGTATAATATCACCTAGCTCTCTGCTTCTGTAGCAGGGATTCCCCCTTTGACTGTGTGTTGTGTCTCTTGGTTTGTCTTCCTACCTCCCTGTTCTCCCATAGCCTGTGTGCTCCATTCCCTCTTAGTTTCTCTCCCCTGTTGCCCAATAGCCTGTGTGCTCCTTTCCCTCTTGGATTGTCTCCCCTGTTGCCCCAGAGCCTGTGTGCTCCATTCCCTCTTGGTTTGTCTCCCCTGTTCCCCCATAGGCTGAGTGATGCATTCCCTCTTGGTTTGTCTCCCTACCCTCCTGTTGCCCCATAGCCCGTGTGCTTGATTCACTCTTGCTGTATCTCCCTACCTCCCTGTTACCCCATAGTTCATGTGTTTGAGCCTTGTCTTCTCTCTAGTCTGTGTATTCAATCCTCTCTTGGTGGAATTTTGTGCTGTGTGTCATGGCTTCATTTCCCACCTTGTTGTCTTCCCTGTAGCCCTTGTGCCTGGTCCCCTTATTGGGGAGTACTGTGTTTAGTATCCTGGGAGTCCTGGCTTGGTTCCCCGCTGCCCTGTCCCCTTTTGTGGTCCTTGCGTGCTGCACCACAACCGGGGGCATTGTCCTCTGTGTACTGTGGGGTTCCACCTAGGTTTCCCCCTTCACCCAGGGCTGGTCAATTCTATTCCTAGACCCTGCCCCTGAAAAAAAAAACTGGACTCGGGCTCTGAATTTCTGATTGTTTCTGGGGGTTCTCAGATTTAAAGCTCCCTGATCACCTCCCCTTCGCCTCAGAAACTCTGTACTCCGGATTCCCTTGTCCTGCCTTCTCTTCTGGGTGTGAGGTTTACTTCTTCTCTCTGACCTCAATGATGACCTAGACCCTCTCTGAAGTTGGGCTCCATGGCTACAAGAGGAGAGTAGTCTCTTTGGGCTCCAAGACATACTGAGAGGTCCTGTTTCTGCAGGCTACCTCCCTGACAGGTTCCTTCCTTTTCCCTGCCCTCGGAGGGTGGGTGTATTCCCCATCCTTACCCCTCCTGAGACCCTGTCCCCCCCTGACACTACCAAACATTTCTATAGCACTACTATAGGGGTGTGGAATCAGTTAAGATGGTCCACCCTCTGAGATTTTTTAAACATTTTATTTTATTTAAAAACATTTTATATCCTGCCTCTCCTGCCAAGGCAGCTTGGGGTGGCTTACAATACACAAACAAATAAAAATTCAAAAAAAGAATATATATATATATATCAAAAAGAGGAGAGGTCTGGGGCCACCCGGGCCTCTGCCAGGAGTGAGCTCCACAGCCTTGGTGCGGCCAGCAAGAATGCCCTCTCCATAGTCACCCACCAGGAAACCCAGGGGACTTTGAGAAGGGTGCTCCCGCTTGACCGCAGGGGCTACTGCAGAGCATGGGGCGTAAGGCGATCCCACACATACATAGGGCCCAAGTCATGTCTTTATTTATTTTATTTTATTTTATTAAAAGACTTAATATTCCACCCCTCCTGCCACAGGCAGCTTGGGGCGGCTTACAACAATATATAAACAAGTATAAATCCATAACGTTATAAAACCATACCACTTCCCCTCCCATTCCTCTCCTCCCCCACCCTCTACCCATCTCCCCCTACAAATGCCTGATGGAACAGCCATTTCTTACAGCTTTTTTGAAAGGAGGGAAGGTCTGGGGCCAGATGCATCCCCACCGGAAGGGAGTTTCAGAGCCTCAGTGCAGCCACCGAGAACACCTTCCTCTGCGTGGCCCCCCTGAAAACTTGGGGGACCACAAGGGCAACCCCCAATGACCACAGGGGCCAGTCCAGTACCTGGGGGTGAGGCAGTCCCACAGATAGACAGGGCCCAGATGGTTTAGGGCTTTATAGGTTAAAACCAACACCTTGAATTGGGCCTGCAAGACTATCAGCAGCCAATGCAGAGAACGGAGCACTGGTGTAATGTGCTCCCAGTGGCCCTTCTAGTGTAGGGCTTTATATATAAGAACCAGCACCTTGAAACAGGCCTAGAAAACTGTAGGCAGACTTATGGAACTGGAGGCGTTCCAGAATACTCTGGGAGAGATATCTGTTGACCTCGACGGTTGCTCCATCAGTGACTTCATGGCCTTTTGAAATACCTGACTGGTGGGGGCCATTGATCAGGTGGCCCCTAGGCATCCACTTCCAGTGTTTTGTCACCGCAGGCCTCCATGGTTCATGGAGGACCTGGGATGGCTAAAGAATGAAGGGAGGTGGTAAGAGTGATGGTGGTGACACACCTAAGTTGACTGATTGTAGCCCAGAGCATTTTTGAAAGTCTATGCTGTGGCTGTGTGGACAGCAAAGAAACCGTTCAATAACCTTTTTAGGGAAGGTTATTGAACAGGTGGTGGTGATCCAGCTCCAGGTGCATCTAGACAGCATTAGTTTCCTGGACCCTTTTCAATCTGGGTTCCACCCAGGCTACGGCATTGAGACGGTGTTGGTGGTCTTGGTCGACGATCTCCTCCGAGAGATGGACGCAGGACATTTGACATTCCTTGTTCTGCTATATCTCTCGGCCACTTTTGACACCGTGGACCATGGACTGTTGTTGAGACGGCTGCGTGACCTGGGGGGGCTGGATGAGACCATTGTTGAATGGTTCTACTCATTCCTCTTGGAGAGAGCCAGTGGGTAGTGCTGGGAGCTGAAACTTCTAGCCCCCGCTCTCTGTCCTGCGGCATTCTTCAGGGTTCTATTCTGTCTTCATTACTATTTAATGTTTATATGCAGCCCTTGGGGGAGATCATGAGAGGGTTTGGGGTGCATCATCACCAATATGCTGATGATACTCAGCTGTACCTGTCTTTTTCAGTTGACCCAGACCCTGCTGTCGCATTGCTATCCCAGTGTTTGGAGGCCATGGTGGAATGGATGTGGCAGAGCAGACTGAAGCTCAACCCTGATAAGACGGAGGTGATGGTGGTGGGGAGAATGAGAGAGGTGTCGGCCCCCCTGATTGGGGGGGTTTGCCCCCCTGTAGCTTAACAGGTTCGGAGTCTGGGGGTGGTACTGGACGTGGATCTCTGCCTGGAGCAGCAGGTAGAGGGGGTGGTGAAGGCTGCCTTCTGCCAGTTGTATCTGGTGTGGAGGTTGCGTCCGTATGTCTCTGGCCTGAACCTGGACTCCCTCGTCCATGCCCTCGTCACCTCGAGGCTGGACTACTGAAATGCGCTCTATGTGGGACTGCCCTTGTTCCTGGTTCTGAGGCTGCAGCTAGTGCAGAATGCAGCGGCCCACCTCCTTTCAGGGTCAGGTTGCCAGGACCACATAACACCTGTGCTCTGGGCTCTGCACTGGTTGCCAATAGTGTGATGAGCCAGGTTCAAGGTATTGGTGTTGATCTATAAGGCCATTCATGGTCTCGGCCCCTCATACCTCAAGAATAACCTCGCCCTCCATGCCCCACAGTGGCTCCTTCAGTCTGCTGGGGGTGCCTTCTTGGAGGTCCCCCATGTTAAGCGGGGGGTCACAATGGAGAGGGCATGAATTCCCTCCCAGAGGAAGCTTACCTGGCCCCGAGCCTTTTAATATTCCAGCAAGTTTGTAAAACCTGGCAGTTTGCCCAGGCCTTTGGGGAGGGTGGGTTAGTGGGTTTTTATTCCCTTCTTTATTATTTGTTACAAATTTTTTTTTGTCCTTCCCTGTTTTAATTGTTAAGGTTTTTATGACTGTTTAAAATATTTTAAATGCTTTATTTGAAATTTCTTAGCCATCCCAAGCTGTTTGCAGGAGGGGTGGGGTAAAAATGTACCAAATAAATAAATAAATAAATAGTCACATCTGGTGGAGCTGTTCCGGGAAGTGAGGGGGCTGGTTGGTCCATCATGTCTTTGTCTGGAACCAGACTTGTCCATGGCCCACTATGATGTGTTTTTAGTTCAGTTCAGTTTAATTGTAAATCCAATGACGGTCACAATACAGTAGAACAAATTATTTATTATTATTATTATTATTATTATTATTATTATTATTATATTAGCATTAGCATTAACATTAGCATTAGCATTTATATAGTGCCAGCGATGTACTTGGTGCTTTACAGATAGACACGGTCCCTGCCAGAGAGTTTAGAAATAAAACATTATTGCAAAAGAAAATATAATTATAAAATACAACTAACAAAACTCAAAAGGAAAACATACAATTTAAGAGTCACACTTGTTCACAGTGGTGAGTCTGGCCTTAATTGCAACTGCAAGAAATTTAGCCATACAAACAGTAGTATCCCATTTTTGACCAGACAACAAGTAAGGCAGAAGTTCAGTCTGACTGGACGCATTACTGGTTAAAATATCGGGGGCTAAATATAGCAACCAAACACCCATATACTAGTGGCAGCTAAATATTATATGGGAGAGGGATTCAATCTCATTTAGTTTGCAAGCCTTACAGATCCTTAGCTCATAAGGTATCCTTTTGGTCCTGCCTTCAGAGAGACATATTTTTTAGAGTACTTTGAGGATAACATCAAGACAACACCAAGTTATTCAAGGTTGTTAAAACATGAGCAGACTGTGAGAAACTGCAACAGGATCTTACGACACTGGGTACCTGGGCATCTAAATGGCAAATGAGATTTAATGTGGTTAAGTGCAAAGTGGTGCACATAGGGAAAAATTAATCCATGCCTACACAATGCAGGTTACTAAGCTAGGAGTTACCATGCAGGAAAAGGATCTGGGGGTGGTTGTGGACAATACAATGAAATCCACAGCGCAGTGCGCAGCAGCAGTCAAAAAAGCTAACAGAATGTAAGGAATTATTTGGAAGGGGATAGAGAATAAAACTGAAGATGTCATAATGCCTCTATACAAATCAATGGTGCGACCGCACCTCGAATATTGTGTGCAGTTCTGTTCGCCCCATCTCAAAAAAGACATAGCTGAACTAGAAAAGGTACAGAGAAGGGCAACAAAAATGATCAAGGTCATGGAAGGGCTCCCGTATGAGGAGAGGCTTGGTAGGTTGGAGCTCTTCAGATTGGAGAAGAGATGACTGAGAGGAGATATGATAGAGGTCTATAAAATCATGAGTGGCGTGGAACTAATAAACAAGCAGCAGTTATTTACCCTCTCAGCTAGTACTAGAACTAGAACTAGGGGACACTCCATGAAACTCATGGGTTGCAAGTTTAAAACTAATAAAAGAAAATATTTTTTCACTCAGCGTATAATTGGGTTGTGGAATCTACTGCCAAAGGCTGTGGTAAGGGCCAGTACTATAGCTGAATTTAAAAGAGGTTTGGATGAGTTTCTGAAAGATAGGTCCATTAGCAGCTATTAGCCAGACAGGATCAAGGAACATGACGGGAGCTGGGAGAAAACAACAGGGAATGGATCCCCCATTGTGACCTTTTGGGTACTGGAAAAACACAAGTGGCTGTGGGGAAAATGAAAGTGAGGTGGGGAGCAGGGGGTGTAAGATTTGGAAGAGAGAGAGAGAGAGAACGAATGAACGAACGAACGAACTAGCGGGGAAGTCTGGACTCGAGGTTACCGTTCCTTTACTGTGGAAAAAGGGGACAGGAGGCCCGAAGATCCAAAAAGTTCATGGGGGTTGAGAAGAAGGGGCAGACCTAAGTCTGGGAGATCTCTTAAGATACAGACATGCACAGGGAAACCTGCACATGCCCGTATCCAACGCTTCTCAGTTTGCATGGGGGAAGCAAGGGTCAGTTATAGGGTTCAGGATAAAAGATTTGGGATAGGCTCAAGGGTGTTACAATAGACACACAGGGAGAACAAAGGGAATCTGCATTTGGGAGCCATGGACAAAAGGGACTCTGGGTGGGTGTCTAAGTGGGACAAAAGGAAAGGATCTGGGAGGAGTTGTGAGAGGAACCCAAGGTTAATGGCTGCACCTGGGTTTCTGTGCTTGGGGGGGGGTAGAGGATACTAATATTCCATGTCTTCAAGGCTGTTGCTAGTCTGGATTCTATTCACCAGTGGTTTCTCAAAACAGGGAGAGCACCCTTTCTTAATGGCTCTGTACTTACGGAGGGCTATCTCCCCTTATTCACCTTCTTCCTGGATCAGGCTGGTATTGACCTGGGTGAACTCCCTTTTCATAGGTCCCATGGTAGCTGGGCCCGATCCTTGCTCTGACTTCTTGGGGGGGGGGATCCTGAGTCCAATCCCCACCAGCCCGTGCTCCTTGCCCCTTGCCAAGTATGGGGGGGGAAATTCTCTAACAATTCGCCCCATTGGGGGCATGGTTATTTATTAACCACCGCCCCCACATTACTGTCAGGAGTGCTCTATGGTTCCACAATATGGTTTGCCTAGTTCAACATACTGGCTCACACCTTGCAAGGTACCAGCCTGTTCTGGAAGACTAAGATTAATGCGATCAGGTGGGGCCTGATATTGAACACACTGGTGCACTGTGAATCCCAGCCCAGCAAGGACTCCCAATAGACATGAATGTCAGGTGTGGGGTTACACAACTAGGTCAGGGGGGAGGAGTATGGGGGAGGAGAGTTTCTGGGCAGAGGGAGACACAAACCCCATGGCTAGGGAAATGAATGCCAAGAGGGAAGGGGGAAAGGAGGGACAACAGCGGAAGGGAACAATGGCTGTGCAATCTAGACTGGGGTTTCTTATTAAACATGCTACAATCATTACTAAAATACTACATTACTACAATTATTTACAACACCTAGACCGGGGTTACTTATTAAACATGCTACAATCATTACTAAAATACTAAAATACTACAATATTTACAACACAGTATCTAAACCAAAGAGAGTAAAAGGGAACACAATATCAATTACATATTTATGGGGGGGGGGATCCACCTGGGAACTGCCTGTAACATATTCATTCTAGCTAGATCCTTCAGAGAGAGACCTGAGGATTTTAAATCACCACAGGCTGGTCTAGTTTGGAAACATGCAAGCCGATGGCCAGGGCTGATTAATTTCTGGAGAGATTATGCAGGCTTAATCAAAGGGTGGATCTCTCCTTTGTTTTTGGGTCTCTGGTCTGAATTTTAATTCACCCACCTGTCCAATACCCTAAAGAGATGTAGCCATAAACGTTGAAACAAATTACCAGTCTGTATTTGTCTCAGGGAGTTCCATTCAATGGGATAATTCCATTCAGGTGTACCTTAATGTACATAGTTGTCCTTAATTTCCAGCTGCTGGACAACCTGGGGTAATTAAAAAGGTTTCTTGGATGTTAGTTCAGGAGCTCTTGATGCCTGCTCTTTCTGCCATGCAATAGAGGATCCAATTGTCCGGGTGGCGGGGAGCTTCTACAAAGTCACTAGTTCCCAAGTCCTTGTCTGGTGGTTCTGCTGAAGGACTTGCATCAGACCCAGAGGTGAGGAGTTCTTTCTTTTGGAGTTGTTGCCAATTCATAATCCTTTCTCCAGGGTGGGAGCTTGTGCTAGGGCCGTGTTCTTCCGGGTGTATTCCACCTCATTGTCCCTGTCTGGAAACTGCACGCCAAGGCGAAGGCCCAGGACTGGTTCCGGCATGCATCCAGAGGGAGCATCTGACCTGTGAACTCCACTCCTGGCAGCGCTCTCTGGGGTGACATCTTTCCATCTCCTCCTGGGGCTCATGAAGTTTCGTACTGGCTCATCTCCTGGCATGGATCACAACGCTATACTCATCCAAACAGCCACTCATTCCCTGATGAGGTAATAAGTCCGAGGGGGTGGTGGTTCTCCTCTTGGGCAAGTTTTAACAGAAACTGAGGGAGAAAGACAGAGGGGAGGCAAGGAGACCCCGCCTCGCACAAGACAGTGTATGCTCCACTGACTTATGGAACTAGGGTGGGATATGGACTCTGGGGTAATTTCAAGGAAGGGCATGGGGCAGTAGGGACTAGGGATGGGTGAACAGATTGTGGTTCGAGTTCGGCCATTCGGTTCGACTGCGTTCGTTTCGTCCGTTCGGTTCGCCCGTTCGGTTTGGTTCGTCGGTTCGAATGTTAGGCCATTCGGTGGTTCGGATCGAACGTTGAGTTCGGATTCGGGATTCTATTCGGTCGGGATAGGTTCGGTCTTTAGTTCAGTGCAATCGGGAACTGAAAATGACATTTAGTTTTTGAAATAAAAGGAAACAACTAAAAAACATATTTCTGGCCATAACATTTTTGTTTCTTATTACTTTTTGATGATATTTAGGGAGATTGTACCCCCCAATGGAGCGCACCAAGTAGACCAACATTCGGAACGATTAGATAAAGGAAACTGATTTCAGAAGCAATTGAATATTGTGATTTTAAGAAAAGCTCCATACACATTCATGACTACAACTTCTTTATCTTGCATCCAATGTTCATGAAACTTGTGCATATTACATCCCTCTATATGCTTAATATTTCTGCCAATTTTAGGAAAGAGTGGATAAAGGGTCCCAAGGGTATAAGACATTAACCTGAAAATACATTTCCAGCTGTTACATTTTGATATTCCATTCTGTTTACAGGATATTTGACAGGAATGTATCAAATACCGTTCCTGCTATTTCAGCAAATGTACAGGAGATTTTGATAAAGGGAACCACTTCTGTTGGCCAATTTGCATCACAAACCGATCTTATACCACAGTGACATAAGAGAATCCCAGGCATAGGCCCCTTCTCTACATTTGTTGTACAGGCATATAAAATTGAGACCCTTTATAATATCTCTCTGATATTTGGCAGAGATGATCATGAAAGTGAAATATATAGTCCTGCCAAATTTCATGTACACTGGTTGGACTACAAAGATGTTATAATCAGACATACATTTATTTGTTAATTGCTTATACCACCAAGACCTTTTGTCCAATCCTTCTGAAATTTGGCAAAGATAGTTACTATGGGAAGGGGTATAAACTTAACATGTTTCACCTACATTAGATGTGAGGCAAAGAAGTTACAGCTAAGAATGTATATGTAGAATATTGCAAAATACAATAATGCAACTGCTTCTAAAATCGGATTCCTTTATCCAATTGTTTTGATATTTGGTACACATAATGAGTTCTATTGAAGGTATATGCACTCCAAATTTCAGCCACATAGCTTAAAAAACAAAAACGTTACAGCCGATAATGTGTTTTCCATTGAAACCAATGGAAATTCAATTCCGAACTCACCGAACGCATCCGAACTGAACATTCGAATTCGAGTTCGGTTCGACCGTTCGGTTCGGTTGACCAAACTATTTGAGTTCGGTCTGAACTCCAAACTTCCGAACCGCGTTCGCCCATCCCTAGTAGGGACTAGACTTTTAGTTGTCCCCCCATACCATCCCCTGGACTAACCAATGTCTGTTGCCCCCAGGATCGAAAGCCCACCACACATCATTGTCTCTGGTGATTGTGAGCTTCCCTGTGCTGTCTTTTCCCTTTGCGACCAAGTCTTCTATTTCCCTATCCCCTTCCTGTAGTGTTCCCAATTCTAGGATAGTGACTCCTGATCCTAGAGAATGGGCTCTGGTGGTGACTGGGGCTAAGGGTATTTCACAAGGGGTAACTTCTGTGGGGTCGGGGAACTTGCTCTGGGTGGTGGCTTCCTTTTCCAATTTGACTGCTTGACTATTCCAGAAAGCCGAGTCCGTAGGCTTCCTGGAATGTCCCGCGGTGTACGCAACCCAAGTCAGGCCAGATCTGGATTTTATTAGCTCTGAATTTTTTTTTCATTTTTCTGAATGGGCTACTGGTCTCCCATCTGAAGCAGTCATAACTCTCCCTAGCCAGATTGGAAGCCACGCATTAGCGGTGTGTGCAGTCCAATCGGAATCTATGTAAATGGCATGGGAGATTTCCAGGAGCTCGAATTCAAGGACAGCTAACACAGCCTGGACTTCAGCTGCCTGGGAGGAGTGGGGCCACACTGATCCCTGTAGCACGTGGTCATCTAGCACCCGAACAGACACCCAGCCTGTTTTAGGTTTTCCTTGATCATAAAAAGATGATCCATCCATATACCACACAGTCAACCCCTTCTCTGTTACCTTTTCCTGACTTTTTCTCCACTGTGCTGGCCACTCTGTGTGCTGGGGCTCAGTGAGGGGGCATATGTGTTCTTCCTCTTCGTTGAGCAGACCATAGGCGGCAGGGGTCTCTTTCTGTTCTTTGCTGAACCCCACTCCCCTATTCACCAAAGGCAGGGTCCATTGGGGGATGCGGGGGTTGCTGACTTGCCCATCTTGAATTTTCCCAGAGATAATGTATTTGAGAGGTGAATGGAGGGTTTTCACAATAACCTTGGAAACACCAATGATGAACTTCCAATGTTTCAGGGCCCAGACCAAGGTTAAGCAAGCCTTTTCACAGGGGAGAAACCACTGCTCCACCTCATCGAGTAACCTAGAGGTGTAAGCTACCACTCTCTGTATCCCCATTTGCTGCTGATTTAGAGTGGCTCCTATGCATGTTTCGATTGCAGCTAGCTGGATGAAAAAGGGAAGCTTGGGGTCCAGATGGGCAAGCGCGGGGGCTTTTGCTAAATCCAATTTCAAAGTGACCAGAGCCTCTTGTTGGTCAGGACCCCATTCCCACGTGCGCCCCTTTTCCCGGAGTTTGTATAGAGATCTTGCCTTTTCTGCAAAGAACTCTATAAAATCCCTGGAAAAGTTCAGGGTGCCTAGTATTGCTCGGAGGGAATGCAAATCATAGATTTTTGAGATCACCTCTATTCTTTGGGTGTCTGGGGACCTTCCCTCTTCCCCCAAACTAATCCCCAAGTACTTCACCTGTTTCTGTACCAATTTTGCTTTCTCCCAGTTTACCTTGAACCTGGTTTACTGTACTATGGAGAGTACATTCCTGGTGATTTCTAACGTTTTTTCCTCTTCTGGAGAGCATACCAGAATGTCATCCACATAAGAAATCACAAAGTTCCTTGAGTCTGGCTTCAATTCCTCCCACATTCTTGAAACAACAGAATGGCAAATGAAAGGGGAGGAATGAAAGCCTTGGGGTGTCCTTGTAAAAATGTATTGCTGATGTTTATTGGTGAAAGCGAATTTATACCAACAAGTGGGGTGGAGTGGAATGGCAAAAAAAGCACTTGCAAAATCAATGATTGAGTACCAGCGACATCCAGTGGATATCACTGTAACTATTTCATTGTATTTAGCCACTACCAGGGCAAAAGGGGGAGTCACAGAATTCAAAGCCCAATAGTCCACAGACATTCTGTAAGTCACCCTGTCTGCCTTGATAACAGGCCAGATGGGGGCGTTACAGATGGACTGCATTTGTATTATAACTCCCTGTTTTAGCAAGCTATCTATGGCAGCCTGGATTCCCTCCTCTGCTTCCGCTGGGTATTTGTTTTGTTTATGGGGAGGGGGATCATCTCCCTGGATTAGCACCTCATCCTCCACCTTTCCACACTCCGTCTTGTCCTTGATCCATACCCGGGGAAATTCTTGGGTCCATTGGTCATGAGTCAAGGGGAGAACAGGAGGGGGTGCCTTAAGGGCTGAGCATCGGTGTATGGCAGAAATTTCTGGGGACCCCTCCAGGACTTGCTACAGTAATTCATTGACTAAGTCTACTGTTAATTGGGATTCCCTTAGAAATGGGGTCCCTATGATGCCTTTTTATTTACCCTTATGTACACAACTTTCCATAGTCCCTTTTAGTTTACCCAATTCAAAGGGAACCACCCGCCATACTGGGGCTTCCTGAGTTTCCCCACCATACCCGCTGAGCTTAATTTGTTTGCCGGAAGGCTCCCCTGCATTTACCCAGTCTGAGTCAAGAATGTTTACAGAGGACCCTGTATCTACTAGGAGCTGGGCAGGAGTTCCCAGATTCCCGATGCTAGCCCTGAAATTGGGTCTCCCCCACCTATCTGGGTGTAGTTTTGCAACTACCTGAGGGGAACCCTTGGGAATCGGGCAGCCCTAGAAGATAGTATGGACCTCCTGCAACACCTGCTCTTGTTCCGGTGTCCAGGGTTTGGTACCCGGATTCTCCGACCCTACTTCAGCAACTGGTTAGGGGGAGCCATGGTTGAAGCCCTGAGCCACTGTTTTTGTAGTTCCCCCACTGGCACTATCAAAACATGCAGTGGTTGGAGGTGGTACTACCTCATGTCTGCCCCTAATGCTTTTAACTCCCCCCATACATAGGCACAAAGGGGATTCCGGGGTTCCCGGTTAGGGTAAGCTTGGTAGGGGGAAAGTGCTACCAGGGTTCCCTAGTGGTCCCTTCTGGAAGTTGGCTGTATGTAGGGGGTTTGCTGCCTGGCCTGGTGGGGGGTGAGGAGTGAGGGCCATTGGTCTGGAAGGTAACTGCTTGTACCAGCTCTAGCTGTTCCTTGCGAGTGGTACATTTGCTTCCCCCCATTTCCCTCATCAAATCAGCCACCTGCTGAATGCCTGTGGATAACTCATCCCAGGTAATCTGCACTAGGTCTATTCTCCCCAATGCCATTTTAGTTGGGTAAGCAAGCCCTGCATATACGGCATCTATAAATTCCCAGTTGTCGTACTGTGTTACCTGCCTCCCATCCCTCTGAACAGGAACCACAACCTCCGCTAGGGCTCCCAAAAGCTTTTCCCCAACCACATAGGACTCTGAATGTTCCCCCAGGGCCTGTGTCTCTAAAAGGAAAAACCTGTGGGGGCTCTGCCCTGGTAGCATAACCCGCAGCACCACTTTAATCCACACAGTGCAGTTAGCACAGTGGAGATCAGCCATGCCTAGTCCCGCTTCCAGTATCTGTGCATCCACAAGGGACGCGCTGGCCCAGACCAACTGTGTCAGATCTACCCCATCTGCTGTGGGATATATCTGCCACACCCTGGCCATCCATGAGACTACAGTGTCCTGGTTCAGTGAACCCAACTGCTTGACAACTGCTTTTGCTTGAGTGGGGGACCACCGGACCATTTCCCTTACCTCCTCATGGGTTGTGCCCCCTCTTCCCCCCCATACACTCAACATCCCAGCTTACAACTGGGGCTAAGAGCTCAGGCACAGATCTACCCCATCGAGTCCTTCTCGACTGAGCTCAGGCAAGTCTTGCCTGGTGGTGAATCTCATGGAAACCCAGCTCCTGCCTGAAGGTGCACTCATTTGAGCTATGTCCATCTACAAGATTGAGGAGCAAATGACTGATGTGCAGTACCACCAGCAGCAGACATTGAATTGCCCGGGCATAGTAACTGCGACTGGCACCCCTGCTGGGCTGGGCGTTGCAGGCTGACTGGCGTTGGGGGAGCCATGGCAAAGGCCTGACCAGGGCTCGGTGCCTGGCTTCCCTGCTTGGCTGGACATTGCAGGCTGGCTGGCCTCGATGTGGGACACTTGAACAAGTGGAATGACAGCCCTCCCTGCCTGGAAAGTAGGCCCTAGAACCCTAATAGTGGGTCTTGGGGCTGGAGTAGCTGGCACCCCTGCTCAGCCGGGCATTGCAGGTTGCCTGGCATTGGTGGAGTAGTGGCAGAGGCCCGGCTAGAGCTCGGTGTCTGGCACCACTGCTTCATCAGGCATTGCAGGCTTGCATCCTACTCTCAGAATATCAACAAACTATTCTGTTAATTGGTCAAGCCTTGCCCAGTGGTGAATCACATGACCACCAAGTAGCAGACATTGGATTGCCGGGATACAGTACCCATGGAACAGCAGAGGCAGCAGAAGTGGACATTGGGTTACCAGGGCATAGAACCCATGGCACAGACAGCAGAGGCAACATTGGCAGCAGCAGCAGACATTGGATTACCCAGGCACAGAACTCATGGCACAGACAGCAGAGGCAGCATTGGCAGCAGCTGCATATATTGGATTTCCCGGTAGCAGAACCCATGGCACAAACAGCAGAGGCGGCATAGGCAGCAGTGGCAGACATTGGATTACCCAGGCACAGAACCCGTGGCACAGACAGCAGAGGCAGCATTGGCAGCAGCAACAGACATTGGATTGCCTGGTAGCACAACCCATGGCACAGACAGCAGAGGCAGCATTGGCAGCAGCAGTGGACATTGGGTTTCTGGGGCACAGAACCCATGGCACAGACATCAGAGATGGCATTGGCAGCAGTAGCAGACATTGGGTTACCCAGGGACAGAACCCATGGCACAGACAGCAGAGGCGACATTAGCAGCAGCAGCGGGCATTAGATTTCTGGGGCACAGAACCCGTGGCACAAACAGCAGAAACAGCAATGGCAGCAGCAGCAGACATTGGATTGCCTGTTAGCAGAACCTAAGGCACAGACAGCAGAGGTGGCATTGGCAGCAGCAGCAGACATTGGTTTGCCAGGGCACAGAACCCGTGGCACAGACAGCAGAAGCAGCATTGGCAGCAGCAGCAGACATTGAGTTACCAGGGCACAGAACCCGTGGCACAGACAACAGAGGCAGTCAGCCTAAAGGTATCACAGGATAGTATATAAACTAGGTACAACAAACAATAACTATTCCAAATGGAGGACAGGTTCCCAAATAAGGATAAGTAAAAGATTTTAATAAAATATAGCATAGCAAATGCTAGCGCAAAATTATGTCTGTGTAACCACAAGTATAGGCAGTAACACCAAGAATCTAACCATAAATAACATGCAGACAATGGAAAATAAGGAAGAACGTGCCTGAATGCAACACAAGGCAAAAGTACAGGTGCAAACAGGAGAAAGCATATACAATGGGGAAACCCCGTAAACAATACAAGTATGGAGTCAGAACCGAGCAAAAATAAAAATAAAGAAGGCCTGGCTAGAAACGCCATGTAGAAGCCCAAATGAAACCGATGTCACAAAGGATTAACCAAATCCGATGTTTCACTGTGAACACCAGCTTCTTCAAGGAATAATAGCGATTTCTGTGCTGTGTTTCAATGGGAAAATGGCTCTAAAAGAGTTCCAATGACCCCAAATGATAATACTCCTTTCTAAGGTAAAAAATGGTAAAGGAACCCATCAGGTTAAATACATCAGTAATTAGGCAAGTGCCAAGACAAAACCCTCAAAGAGGTCCTCATTCCAAAGCAAATTATTTTTTACAAGCCCATGAGGTTAAGTACATCAATGATTAGGAAAATGCCAAGGTTCAACCCTCAAGGAGATACTCATTCCAGAGCGAATTTATTTTTGTACAGCCCGCCCAGATGGCAAGAGCAAAGGCTCAGAGTGAAAGAGCCCCAATGCAAACACAGGGGTTTCTAAAAGGGTAATGCATTGCCAGGTGCCCGTGAAGGCTACATCAAAAGAGCAATTTATCATGCACTCACCGACTTTACTGTTGATAGTGTTATAACAAATACAAGTAAGAGCTAAACACCGGAGGCCTCTATGGATTGCCAGCAGGAAATAAAAAGCAGAAAAATAATTATGCGAGGGTTGGCAATTTAAACCAGATATAAAAATGTGTTTATATAAACCCTCAAAGGGGATAGAATACACACTTCTAAAGCTGGTAGGGGAAATACTCCAAACCTAGATGGAGGGTCTCCTCAGGTAGAGAGCACAGACTAGCTGGTGCAGATGAAACAGACTGACTATCATTGAACCCACCATCTTAGATATATAGATACCCTCCAGGCTTTGATCTAGGCCACCTGAGTGAGTAGGTGGGCAGACAGGCAGCGTGGCATGACCATGGGAAGGCAGACTGAGGCATGGTTTGCTCTTGGCCACCTGGGTGGGTGGGTGGGCGAGCAGACAGGCAGTGTGGCATGAGCAGAAGGCAGACTTAGGCAGGCTTTGATATAGGCCACCTGGGCAGGCTTGGGGCTGGCAGACAGGCAGCGTGGTATGAGAGGCAGAAGGGAAGGCAGGCTGGTACCGTGGCAGGGCACTCAGATAGGCTGGTGAAGACTTGCAGCACAAGAGAGAGAGAGCCAGTCAAATAGGCAGGCCGATATCATCTAGCCAGAGGCCAACTGGCAGGTTTACAGCTTCCCAATGCCACCCGGCGTCATGAGGTCAGTCAGATAGGCTGGCCGAGGCCATTTAGGGAGAGAGAGAGAGAGAGAGAGAGAGAGAGAGAGAGAGAGAGAGAGAGAGAGGGCGGGCACCGGGCATTGGGAGGGAGGGACAGCACCTCAGCAGCAGCCCAGATTGATGAGGAGCCCCGTCCCAAGACTGCCTCTGGTAGGGGATGGCGTGTGCCACTGCAACATCAATCCATGTCCAGGGGCAGCTCAGGGAATCCCAGCAGTGGAAGGTTTATGTTAAGGAACAACAACTGCTTCACCAACTTGGCCCCCAGTCTCAGGTGGTGTGGCGAGGAAATGTCCCCTGCCATGGAGAACACCCACTTGTTGGGGACACTCTTTGGGTCAGCAGGAAAAGATACCCGTGGCCACTTTGGACAGGGCCGGCCACGCGTTGGTCTTGCCGGCTCAGTAGGGCAAGGGATCGCTGCTGGGATCGATGCATGGCTCCTCTTCCAGGTAGGTATCCACTGCTGCTGAGGCACTGTTGTACTCCTTTGCGTAGCTCTGCTTGGCCACCACCTTCACCACTGCCATCAGCCACGCTGCCTGCCCTGCTGTGCACAAGCCCACACTTGCCAGAGTGCCCTGCACATACGAACTGCTGTTCCTCACAATAGTGGTGATGCTGTTGATCAGCCTGCTGCTGGTGCTGGTGCTGCTAGGGCTGGGGGCAGGGATAGACCTCACTGGCTGAAAGGGGTGGCTGCTCCCACTCCCACCATCCCCAGGGGCATCCTGCTGCTGCTGCCATGCACTCTCCAGAGCCCTCTCTGCCTGACAGATCCTCTCCACCAGGTCACCCTTCCAGTGGCCATAGAGCACTGTCTGGCGTGCCATGCTGCCCTTGACCCTGGGGTCCAGCATGGTTGCCAACATGTAATCCGCCCGCTTCAGGAGTTCATCGAAACGCGCCTTCAGGCCTCCCTTCAGCTGCCACACCAGGTCAACCGCCTCATCTGCCAGCTTTGTGCCCCGAAGGCCACAATCCTGCCCCTCGAGAATCTCCTCCAGCCTGCTCAGGAGACTCTGGACCAGAGGGTCACGTGACTGATGGTGGCTGTGGAGGAACTGATGGTCTCTGTCATGGACAGGTATGGTCTGAGTAAGAAGACCATGTGAGCCAGGCTCTCCCACTCTGCCCCATCATACCCAGGAGGTGCCCCACTGTCCGTCACCAGTTGAACCTGATGCAAGGTGGCTTTCTGCTTGAGAAGCCGCTCAAGCATCAGGAAGGTCAAATTCCACCGGGTGGAACACATCCTGGCAGAGCAAGGCTCCCCAGCTGGTACATTGGGGAGCCTTTCTCTGCCTGCTTTTCTCGGAGTAGATCGCTGCCCTTCATGCTCCAGTTAAAGAAACCGGCAAGCTTCCTCCTCCATTCAATCAGGAAGCTAAGGGTGCCTGCCCCAATCCCCTTCTCCCCCAACCCCAGAGTGTCCCTGACCACCAAGTGAAGGATGTGTGCAGCGCAAGAGATGCTTGTGAAGCCCCCCTCGCGTACTTCCCTCAGTATATTGGCCGCGTTGTCCTTCACCACACACCCCTAGGTGAAGGGCATGCCTGGCATGACCCATTCCCTCACCATGGTGGTCAGGACTGCCTCAATGTTCTGAACAGTGTGGGGGCCATCCATTGCTTCCACTTGAAGCAGGGCCCACCTATACCCTGCTTCAGGACCCCTCCTGACACTGCCAAACACAGTCTTTGGGCCCTGCCACCAGTACGTCTTACTGCCAGGTAGGCATGCTGCGTGTTCCTGCTCGACCACAGGTCTTTGGTGAAGTGGATGGTGGCACCGTCCTTGCCAACTGGTCCCTCACTTGCTCCTTTAAAGCCCGATAAAGGGCTGGCACCACCTGCCAACTTGGTGGTGAGTGAGGGCAGCTTAAACCGGTGGACCAGGAAGCCAATCACGTGCCTAAACCCCATGTTCCCTATCCCAACCACCAAGAAGGACTGCCCATGCAGCGCAATCATTTCCCTCAACATGCGCGTGGCTTTCACTTGAAAGTCACGCCACCCTCCATGTCCTGCAGCTGCTGATGGACCTGGCAGCTACCCCCACCCCAGCTCCTCCCTGTTACACTGACGCTGCTTCTGCTGCTGCTGCTGCCCCCCTTTGCAGCGATACCACTCCTGCTGCTAGAGGCAGCTGTTAGACCAGGATGCTTGCTCACTGATGGAGGTGGATGACTGGCCACTGCAGTCAGGAACCCACTGGTGTTCACTGCCCCTACCTGCCCGCTTAGCAGCACAGCATTGTGGCATCCCTTGAGGTACCTTGCCATGGCAGTTGCGCCAAGGCTGGTGAGCACCTGCCCACACTTCACCATCTTCTGGGACAAAGTGCACTGCACCTCCCTGGGATCATCCACCTGCACCAATTTAAAATGCGCCCAGACTGAGGACTTTTTGCTCCCTCCTGCCTTCTGGCCCACACCGGGTGATGCACCGCTGACAGCACTGCTGGGAGGGGTAGAACATGGTAGCAACCCAGCTCTTGGAGGGACAGCCATCGCCTCAGCACCAGACATCTCCTCCGCAAGACTAGTGTCTGCCTCGCTGTCCCCAATGAAAGTGATGTCCCATGAAGGAGAGTACTAGGACCCTGAGGCTTATGGACTGCCCATCATGCTGCTGCCACTCTCCCTGTTCCCCCTATAGCTGCTGATGCTACTGCTGCTCCTCTCCCTGATGCCATTGCCCGGCACTGGGCCCTGCCTCTAGCAGCCAGGGTGGGATACACCAGCCCTGGACTGCTGGGGATCACCTCAACAATGGGGGACATTGGCGGCCCTTGAGGAACATCCAACCTCAAAGCACGTGCTCCTGCAGCCGTAGAAGAGACAGCCACAGCCTCCTGCACTGCAGACCTTCCAGTGCCCTGCTTTAAAGAGGCGCGTTCTGAAAGCCTCACTTTTCAGGCTTTCAGAACGTGCATCTTCAAAGCACCGCATTTCCAGCCTCTGCCGCTGCTGGGAACTGGGAGCACGTCACTTCTGGCAGCATGGGGAGCATGTAAACACTCCCCTCATGGTTTTTCTCTCAATGTGGGGCTCAGGTGGCACTTTTCAGCACCTCATTTAAAAGCCTTGTCAGTCTGACAAAGCACCACTTGAAACAAAAGATGGGGGATTATGACACTGTTCTTTCCACTGAGTTTTCCACACTTTATTTCCATGACATCTGAAAACACCGAAAAAGAATTCAGAAATTTAACCATGTACAATGCACGTATCTGAAAATGTGAAAACAAGAGATGGGCTAGGATGTGTCAAGTGCCTCTGAATGTGGGCTTTTAAAAAACAGTTAGGCAACCACTAATAATATTAAACCACTTACTCCAGTATAACCCTATTGAATCTTACTGAGCAGCTGATATTGTTACCAATTCATTATGAATTATGAAGTTATGGTTTTGGGTCATGATTACATCAGCAATATCAATCCAGCTTAGCTCAACTAAGAGTGAGTAGTTAATTCTGTGACATATTCCTTAGAACCACAAATGTTTAGTTTTAGTGGTTCTGGTGATCTCTAAGACTAATGTGATCATTTAGTATGCCTGTACGCATGAGCATGTATTTTCTGGACATCTCATATTTTGTTGAAAATAAGCCTACTCCTATAGTTATTGACAGCCTGCTTGATTCATGTTAGAACAGCTTATCAAAAGCCAGAGTTGTTATTGAGAATAACATTGAACTCTAAACAACTCAAGCAAAAGCAATCAATCTGCTAACTGTTTTGAAAGTCATTTTTCAAAGGTCCTCGCACTGGAAGTCAATATTTTTCTCCAAACATAAACAGAAAGAACATTAAGTGAAAATTATGGGACGTATTTATAAAGGAACATTCATAGGTCATATTTTTTCTGCATTTTTTTTTTTAAAAATGCGTGAATCAAAGTATGGATTTCTAAATCGAGCTGCATTGCAGGAGGGGGCGGGATATAAGTCTGAAAAATAAATAAATAAATAAATAAATGCAATTCCTTATGAAAATGTTCTGATTTATATGAAATCTTGATGATTGGGCATGACCTAAGAAGGATTTCATTTTCAGCAATCAAATAGGAAGAGAAGAAAGCCCTTTCTTTGACAACATAGGCCCCAATCCAAGGTCTGCACGCAGGGTGGTCCTGGGAACGTCACCCATCTTCCAACCCAGTTGCCATCATGTCAGCCACTTCAGCCCTGCTTCTCTCTCTCCTGGGTAGTGACAAGGTCAGCAGGTGGGAAACTTATCTTTGGCCACCCTACAGATGCACACTGTATTTTCAGACATGATGGTACCACGGATACCCATGCTTTGACTCATACGGCCACCTGCGTGCCGTAACATCTGATCCCATCCACCAGATGTTACCCTGGGCCAAATCAGAGCTTTCCCTCAGATGTGGCAGTTTTTAGCCTGGGCTGTTCCTTGGTCCCATCACTGAGTCACAGCCTGGGCTAAGTGCTGTTGTCACCCAGGGAAGCCATCTCTGGACGGGGTATAGGGGGCTGTCATGTGTGAGGTCACACTCTGTCTGACCCCAGTCTATGGCCAGGGCTGTTCCGGGTATGTATGGCAGCCTCATAGGCCACCGTAGCCACCCGTTGGGTGGTGGATGGGTCGTGCTCAGCAGTGCAGGGGGAAGGACCACACCGTCCTGCCCTCTCCTGTTTACCTCTCTGGCTGAGGCCTCCGATAAATCTGTTTGGTGGTCAGACCAGAACCTGCCTAGGGCAGGATCAAAGTGTGACAGCGCCATGCACTGTAACGTTTGAAAATACCCTACATATGCACCCGCAAGTCTAATTTTGTTCCACATGTATACCTGAAATATTTGCACAGACATTGGATTGGGGCCTTAATCCCTAACCACACAACTGAAAAGTGGAAAAGATGTGGCATAACTTTAATTTGGTAAAAAGCACCACCCTTTGAAATTTGTTATTGAACTGAACACAAAGATAATGTAGAAATCATGTGATTTTCTATATCTCTTGTATCATTTTCAATCAGTCACTGGTTAGAGATTTACCATGCAAAAGCTTGATGGATTAGAGTCTGGGCACCAATATTAACACATAATCTCTATAGACTTTTGTTTATCCACAATAATTCCATATTTTGCCATCTGAATTAATTGGAAGATGTCCTTGAATTTAAACTTGATTTACATCAAAGCAGAGGTGAAAGTATTTTGAATAAATCTCTGATTTTTAAAATGTAAGGTTGAAAGCAAAATAAAGAGTTGGGTCTTGATCCAAGGCCCTACATGCATATACCATGTACAGAGTGCAAGTGTGCACCATGCACAATGCATACCTCTGATGCACACTGTGCATGTAGGGTGCATGTGTATCGTGGACATGTACACCTTGGATTGCCCTGGATGTATTATTTTATTTATTTATTTATTTTAAATATTTTTATCTCGCCTCTTCCGCTGAGTGGCTCGAGGCAGCTAACAACAATAAAAAGCATAAAACACATTAGTATATAATTCAAACACTAAAACTACCCCATAAATTAAATTAAATTAAACTGGGGGTAAATATAAATCACCCTACCACCCTAACCCCATCCACCCTTCACCCCTCCCCCTCACTGAGTGCATGGCGGAACAGCCAGGTCTTGCAATTTTGTTGAAAACACGGAAGGGGGTTCCACAACCTTCATGCAGCCACTGAGAATGCCCACTCCAGAGTCACCGTTCCAGAAACCCGAGAGACCTCCAGAAAGGCACCCCCGGCTGACTGCAGGGGCCGTTCCAGGGCCCAGGGAATGAAGCAGTCCCACAGATAGTCAGGGCCCAGACCATTTAGGACTTTATAGGTCAAAACCAACACCTCAAATCAGGCCCTGAGGACTATAGGCAGCCAGTGCAGAGACCGGAGCAGTGGTGTAATGTGCTCACAGTGGCCTGCTTCTATAAGGAGGCGGGCGACCACATTCTGCATCAGCTGCAGTCTCCGGACCATCATCATGGGCAGCCCCACTTATAGCACATTACAATAGTCTAGTATTGAGATAATGAAAGCATGGATGACAGTGGCCAGGTTGGAGTCTGAGATATACAGCCGAAGCTGTCGAACCAGATCTAATTGGCGAAATGTGCTCCTCACCACAGACTGCACCTGGACATCCAGGCAGAGCCGGGAATCGAGGAGCACACCCAGACTGTAAACCAGGGATACCAGTGGGGGACGGACGCCATAAATGACAGAGGATGTCACACCCACCACCTTACCCACTAACATCACCTCTGTCTTGTCAGGATTCAGCTTCAGTCATCTCACCCTTATTCAGTCTTAGGGTTTTCCCATGGATGTGGGGGTGTTCATCCATGGAGCAAGTCCAGGAATGTGCCTCTGTGTCTGCCAGCTTGCAGCCCCACTTGCATCCATTTTAACCAGATGTAGTTGCTACCACAGCCCACAATCCACCTGGAACCCCTCCCCCACACCATAGAGTTGTGCACAGATTTCCCGACACTCTGGGCTGCTGCCTGCAACACCATGGTGTTGGGGTAACCATCAGCTAAGAGTAGAGCTGTGGCAGCCGTCCACCAAACAGACAGATAGCAGTCCCACCTCTGGCCAGTGCCCCAGGCTTGGGCTGGCCGGTCCACTGGCAGTACTCCTCCTGGATGTTCTGGAGCACTGTCAACAGGGCTGCCCCAGCGCAGGGACAGCCTGCGCCGCCAGTGTTCCATCTCCCCATCTGGCAGGTCACCTTTAAATGCATGGCCTACCCAAAGGTGAGGCAGAGCAGAGGTGTGGGTGCTGTTTGTGTGAAAACACCCAATGTCAAAGCTCCCATTGAATTTAGTGATGTAGGAGTGCACCCTAAATCTTAAGTTTTCTTAGGTTTGTTTCTCATTGTTACTGTAGGGGGGAAAAAACCTTTTAATTGCAGAAAAAAGGAACAAAAACTATAGTTAAGCATTAATGACATTATCTCCAAAGAGAAAGAGTTGAGATATATGCACATCACATACATTTCTGTCTGAAGGGTAATTGAGCATTTAATGCCTGATCAATTATCTAGAATATTATGAAATGACAGTAGACAATGAAATGGGGAGACTGCTGATTACTTTACTAATGATGTTAAAGAATTTGTAGACAGATTTGTAGACAGATTTGCATGCAATGTATGTGTGTCATTCAGCCCGAAAGGAGACATATGCCTTACGTTGAATTCCTTTTTGAGATTTTGAGATCTTTGCAAAACTGCAATGATCTTAGATTTTACTTCATTCATTTGACCCTGTTCTTGAATATGTTAATTCTAGACTATAAATCAGTGACAGGCCTCTCAGTAACTTTTGTTAGACCAGGCTATGGCTCCGTTTAGGCAAGTAATTTTTTTGTGTGATAGCTTTACACTTTCAAACAACTCCTTATTTTCTAGTGGCAGAAAAGTTGACAGTAATATATATTGTGGAATATCTTTTAAAATATATTTTAATAATGATTAAATCACATTTTGCTCTCACTTACACCAGTGAGAATGTATGATAATACTGTAAAAGTACAGAATAAATATAGTACTTCCCATCACAATGAAATTCATTCTATTTAGTAATCAAGGAGAAGACTAAGAGAGAGATTGATCAACAACTGAAATACATACAGAGGGAGATATTTGCTGATAGCAAGTCGCTATTTAAGACTGTAATACTCAAAGCATTTATTTTGAAGTAATCCCACTGAAATCATTGGGACCACTCCAAAATAAGAGATTTTAGGATTGCAGCCCAAAAATGCAGTCTTAACTAGGGCTGAAACAAGATCTCACAAAAAGCAAGAATCTTGCCAAAATCCCAGTTCTTGATTCGTTCGAGACAAACCAAGAAATGGGAACTTTTTCATCGAGTTCTTGGAGAGATTTTAAAAAATCATTCTGAATGCACAAATGGGCACCAAACTGTCTTGAGCTTGTGAAAAACGTGGCTACTGCCCTTAACCAAAATGGAAGCAATAGCATCACTGTCATTTTGGTTAATGGCAGTAGCCATTTTGTGCAAGTATAAAATGGTACCACAGTCATTTTGTGCATGCACAATGCCTTTTTTTTCACCTGGAACAAGTTCTTGGGATAGAAAATAAAATAATACTAATAAATCATTGCACATGTGCAAAATGGCCACCACCCTTAACCAAAATTGTGGTGATGCTATTGCCATCATTTTGGTTAGGGGCAGCACCATTTTGCACATGGACAAAACAGTCCAGCGGCAATTTTGTGTATGCACAGTGATTTTTTATTCTCTTGCCGAAGAAAAATAGAACAAATGACCCAGTGATGTGCTGGATTCTCCATTGTTCAGTCTACGTTAGAATCTATGTTACAATCTATGAATCTAAGAAAAGTAACCAAATACAAGTGTAGCCATGATAAATCTGGTAAATAAAGATGTGGCCTGTGATGCACAAATCACTTACTCTGGTATAGTCCTATTTAAGCCCTTTGGATTTCAATGAAACTACTCTGGAGTTAAGTGGTTTGTGGATCATGGCCCATGTGATTGATCTTGTTCTCCATTAACTTATAGGAATTGAGTGACCCTGTGTGTGATGAGGCTAATCTTATGGGGTTTGCAAACTAGCCTAAGGGATTAGTTGCCCAAATCCTATTTTATATATAGGATTTGTCCAGTCTATAATTCTGACTCATTACATGCTTGAGAAAAAGACCTATGTGGCCCAAACCCTTGCATATTCACACCAACAGATGTTGGTCCAATGAAAGATATTATCTGAACTGCATTGTCTCCATCGCTTACATTTGGTACCAACACAGCAAACCACCTTCTCTTGCTAGACCTTTAACTCATTTTGCCTCCTTGGAAAATCTGTTTATCTACCTGTGTCTCTCTTCAGATAAAGCTGTTCATTTTCTTTTCCTCCTTCACATGCAACACAGCAGTTATAATTGTAAACATGCTAAAGTTAGCAAATTGCTGATTACTATCAGCTATGTTTCAAAATATCTAATGGAAACTAATACAAATTAAGGTATACAAGTCCACTCCACGATTGCCGTGGTGGGGGTTTGGTGGCGCCCCTTCCACCTCCTGGCCAAGGGAGACAAGGAAGGAGCGGCCGCTGGAGGGTGGGGCAGGAATCAGGCCTTGGTTGTCCCAGCAACCATGTAAGGAGCGCGCCCGGGACTCTCGCGAGAGTCGGAAGTCCCGGGCGCCATCTTAGACTCCCCGCTCAACCGCCTCATTAGGCCATGTGGGAGCGGGGAGAAGGACGTGCACCCACCCACCCATCCCTCTTATGGGGCAACACTCCGAGTAACTACTGGTTGCGAATTAGGACCGGAAAGGAATTTTCCCTGAGCCAAATTGGCACAACGGCGAGGGGTTTTTCGCCTTTCCCGGAGTGATATCCCTAATGGAATAGAGGATGAGGAGGCAAATTTTCCGGTGCTAGGCCAAAATGTCGCACTCTTGGCGGTAGGCTGAGTTCAGGCCAACAATTAAAAGTTGAAACGGTTAGGATAGCATAGGGTAGCAACATCTCCTTAAGAGATGGGTATTGGCCATACATAGCAGCTCAGGGCGGCCCACTGTATGGCCAACCCAAGGGTGAGAGACGAGCAACCGAACCTGCTGGGCGGACCATGCACCAAACAGGAGGTTACGGTGTCCTCATCCTTGTTGTTTAAACCCCCCGCCTTGGTGGGCGAGGGGATAGGTGCGAACAACCCGCCCTGGCCCGGTTAAACCGGTAGTAGGGGGTAGGGTGTAAATTGAAAAAGTTGGTTAAGATAGGGCACAGGAGGATTCCCCTCGGGCTTAACCTGAAGATGGTAGAGGAGGGCACCAGGCAAACAGGACAACACCTGGCACAATAGGGGAACCTCCTGTTGGGACAGTTAACAGTTTAAGAGTTAATGGACCTAAACAAAATCCAGGGATTTTACGCACCAGGATGGCCCGGGAAGCAGTCACACCAGCCGCACGTCTGTTTTTACCCTATGATTTCAATTTTATTAAGATGTCTATTTCTTCTCCATTTACAGCTAGACACATCCAAGTCACAAACACCCTTTATGCATGTAATGCAGAGGCATCCAAATTCATGGTTTTGTTTAGGTCCATTATCAATGGACGGTTAAGAGATTGATAGGACCCCAGTTCGAAGGGGGAAGTGGGAGGGTTACCTTTTCCCCCTTTTGGCTAAATAATAAAGAGTGCGGCCGTTCAAACCCATATATTGTGTCCTCGTCTTCTTTGGGGGGTGCGTCGACAACTGTAGTCTGCCACATTATATTGCACTTCAACTAAGAAGGCAGGCTTCCCTTGGTAACAATTTAAGAATTCGTTAAACACAATCTAAACTTTAAAATTGAAACTATGTACTTTTCCATGCCATTTTTACTGAGTGTGTGCTGTAAAGTTAATGACTTTAGGTCAAAGGAGTTACAGTTATGTAAAGCTGTTGTAAGAGAAGAATTAATCCTCTTGTGTATTAGTGTACTGTAATTCATTTAATTCTCACATTGAATAATGGGTACAACTTCCTTGTGCTATGATAATGACAGCTGCTTACCCACACATAAAAGGCTTGAGATCTGCAGATGAAAAAGGAATGTAAGTAAAATCAAATGTGATTTGGGACTGCTTTGTCCCGGGACCTGGCGGAATGTGTAAACGCAAACTGCCAAATGTTGGATCAGGATTGTTCAGGGCATTGTTGGAGGTTAGCCCAGACCTCTGGACAGTCTCTGAGCTCACAGCCCAGGCTAACGCCTGCTTGAGAGGGCCAAAGTAGGCTAGCACGCCTGTGTGGCTGAAGCGTGCCCAGACCAGGCTGGGGGACACCATCGCCATCAGCCATGGCTGTGCCTCATTGGCCACCATGGCTTCTTGACATGGTGTGGGCAGGGCTCTGGGAGCACAGTGGGGGAAGGGCCACTCATCCACATGTTTATTGTGCTCCAAGCTATCCCTGGGCTGTGTGGCTGGCCACGGCCAGACAGCTTCCTATCCATGGCCACATACAGTTGGTGCCCTGACCTGACCTGGGTCATATCTCCAGGGATTTTACGCACCAGGATGGTCCGGGAAGCAGTCACACCAGCTGCACGTCTGTTTTTACCCTATGATTTCAATTTTATTAAGATGTCTATTTCTTCTCCATTTACAGCTAGACACATCCAAGTCACAAACACCCTTTATGCATGTAATGCAGAGGCATCCAAATTCATGGTGTTGTTTAGGTCCATTATCAAGCAAGAAGCCTGATTTAAAGTTTGGATCCAGATCATTACTTCTCAGAAGTACTAGGTAAGAAAAGTATCCTTCCCCGTGAGTTTTCTGGGGCATTCCCACTAGGGGTGGGACTCCAAGGGGATTATGGTTATCAGATTTACCAGTATCAGAACTCCCAATATCAGATTTATTGGTATTGGAATATGGGATTTTTAATATAGCCGATTTATTAATTTTGTAACATTGCAGCCACTGACTTCAATGGGCAATGTTAAAAATCCAATAAAACCAGCAATGTTAAAAATCTGATATTGCTGATACCAACAATTATCTGTATTATCAGATTAATCTGATACCACCCATTATCTGTATTATAGGATTAATCCGATACCGAAAGGCCCACCTCTAATTCTCACCCTCACCCTCTATCGTCTCAAGAACGGGGTGTGCATTTTGTTTATGCATTCTGTTTAATTCAAAGGAAAAAAAATGGTAAATGGAAAACATAAATGAAATGGAAACCAATGAAAGTTCATTTAGAAATGTAATTTATGTTTTGCCTAACAGTGCCTGATGGTGCCTTTAGTTAAGCTGTGTCAGGCAAAACAAACAGTGAGTGTGATGAGATGCTACCATGCATGGCCACTCTGGAGCCATGGAACTCACTGCCCATCTGAAGGTGGAATGGCTGGATGTGCACTCGTGTGAGCCACGGAGCACCAACTCATGGCCATGCATGAAACACTTTCAGGAAATAGGGATGTGCGAAAAGAACCGAGTTCGAAAATTTGGTTCAGTTCAGTTCGAAAATCGAGTTCAGTTCAAAAATCAAGTTCAGTTCGAAAATAGAGTTCAGTTGACCGAACTATTCGAGTTCGTTCGAATTCCAAACTTCCGAACCGAACATTAAAACCCGGGGTTTTTTGCCTTCCAAACTGGTTCAAATTCAACTGAATAGTTTGGTTGAATTCGCGTTCGGTTCGAAAGTTTGGTTTGGTCAACTGAACTATTCGAGATCGGTCCGAACTCTGAACTTACGAACCGCGTTCGCACATCCCTACCAGGAAATCCAGAGTGCTCCATGCGTGGAGTCACAGTCACAGATCCCATACCTCCCCATTGCCTTCCTAGTATTAAAACACCCAGTATACTTAGTAGGTAAAACTCAGTCTGAATACTTACGTCTTTTCACATACTTGTCAGGGGGAGGTGCCTGTGATGCCTAACCCCCCCTCCCCAGCACTGCTCCTATCACCCTGGCAGTGCCGCTAGTCACAGCCCCCCCCTCCACCGCCTGTATTGTCGGTTGCTAAGGCAACCAGCCCAAATGACAGCGGCGCACTTGCACTTCTGGGTGCACCTTCAAGCACGGGGTCAGGGCCTGGGCCATTGCAGCATTCCGCATAGCTGCAGGTACAGCAGGGGGCAGAGCTACATGAATAAGAAGCCAGCGCTGAGACCCAGACAGTGCCGGTAATCTGAGCGAGAAGCTGGCCCCGCCTGAGAGGTAAGTGTTCCTTATGATTGTGTTTATTTATTTATTTTTAATTTTTTTCAAATTTATACCCCACCCCTCCTGCAAACAGCTCAGGGTGGCTTCCAACAATAAAACATGCATAAAAACAAATATAAAACAATTTAAAATACATCAAAAATATAGGGCACCGGGATACATTAAAACAATAAACAATAGGGGAGATAAAAACCCTAACCCACTCCCCCCCCCAGGCCTAGGCGAACAGCCAAGTTTTACAATACCGCCGGAATATCAACAGGCTTCACTCCGGGAACTCCGGGCACAGATGGTAAACGTTCTGCCCTTATTTAAACAACTGAAAGAAGAAGTACGTCCATGGAAAAAACTGATGGTGTCGTGGCTAGGGAAAATCAATTTTTATAAAATGATGGTGCTCCCCAAACTTTTGTACAAGATGATGGCAATCCCAATCCAGCTCCCAACTTCCTTCTTTAAATTAAGTGATGAGCTTCTGAAGGATATAGTCTGGAACAGGAAAAAGCCAAGGATTAAGAAACAGGTTTTAGTACAACTTAGGGAGAAAGGGGGCTTGAACGTCCCAGACATAAAGCTAAATTATATAGTGGCATCGCTGGTGGGGCTATATGATTGGTACCATGACACAAAGGCACCTGAGTGGGCAGTTTTGGAAAAGGAACTCTTGGGAGTACAGTCATTAAAGGACCTGATTGTAGATCAAGGTAAGGTTCCCAGGGGGATCAAAGCAGACCATGCATTTGTAGGGAATTTGATTAAGAACTGGGAAACAATAAAAAAAAATGGGGCTAACAGGGGAGCTATCACCCTTTACACCAATTGATTCCATACAAATAAGGGAATGGAACATAGCCCCGGATATCAGAGCCGCTCTAAAAAATAGGGGGATAATTAGAATGGAGCAACTATATAGGGCAGGGGAATTTGTATCACCACAAAGGTTACAAGATCTGATGCAAGAGAAAGTCAATATTTTTCAGTATTTACAGCTGAGGGGATGGCTACCTTACCAAAGAATAGGGTACGCTTAAACAGAGAACCTTGCAAGATAGAGAAGATTCTGTTTAAAAGAAACAAAACTCCAGGTAGACTGGGAAGAATATATAAGGAACTTAAAGAACTAATGTATGACTCCTCAGTAGATTACATAAAGAAATGGAGGAAGGATCTGAGTATTCCCATAGAGGAGGAGGAGGAAAAGAAAATATGGTATCATATGAACAAATGTGTGATCTCCCTGGAGGTCAGGGAAACTCAGATTAAGTTGATTACCAGATACTACCTGACACCAGAGAAAATGAAATTTGCGGACCCAAGTGGTAGAGGGCTTTGCTGGAGGGGATGTGGAGAGACAGGGAGTTATAAGCACTGTTGGTGGGACTGTGGGAAGGTTCCGCTCTTTTGGAGCAAGGTCTGGAAATTAATTAATAAAGTAGCGAGGGAGGTGGTACCTTTCAGGCCAGAAACAGCTTTGCTGGGTTTACATGCCAACACAAAATCTATGAAACTTTGTCAGAATTCTTGTAAGTTCATCTTTTTAGCAGCCATAAACATCATAGCTAAACATTGGAGGTCGGTGGAGGATCTCTCTATGGAAGAACTGCTTCACAGAATATGGTACATGTATACCATGGAGGGGTTCCATGTGGATCTTCATAACAAGATGCAGGACTTTGAAAAGATCTGGGCACCAGTTATACAAGTTGTGGAGGAGAAGAAAATGGACAAGAACAAACATCAAAGATATTTGGCATTAACTGAATAAATAGAACTTTACTGAAGTCTGTAATAGTGGCACACCTCTAGGATGTTAATGGGGAACCTTTGCTTTCCTTCTCTTTTTGTTCATTTCATAGGATAAGACTGTTGTTTGCTGTAACCATTTGACCAGCAAAGGTAAACCGGCTAAAATTTCTAGAAAGTTCACTTCTGGTTGGTTCTTGTTGTATTCTATTTTGCAAAAATAAAAGTTATATAAAAGGAAAAAAAGGAAAAAAAAGCCTCACCTAGTGGGTCCCGCTTCCCCTCTGTTATTAATTATGATGATGATGATTATTATTATTATTATTATTATTAACATTTATATAGCGCCAGTCATGTGACCTGGTGCTGTACAGAACATAGAATTAGATGCGGTCCCTGCCGGAGGCTTACAATCTAAAAGAAAAAGGGAGGGAGACAGGGAGAGGGACAGTGGGAGAGACAGGAAAAGGTGGGTCTTGAGGAGGGATTTGAAGGAGCAGAGGGAGGAGGCAAGGTGGATGCGGGTAGGGAGGGAATTCCAGGGATGGGGGGCAGCGAGGGAGAAAGGTCGAAGGCGGTTAGGTGAGCAGGAGAAATGAGGGAGAGTGAGGGAGAGGACAAAGGAAGAGCAAAGAGCGCGTGCAGGAGTGCGTAGGGAAATTAGCTCTGAGAGGTAAGGGGGAGCTTGGTTGTGGAGCGATTTGAATGTGAAAACCAGGAGTTTAAACAGGATACGTTCAGGAAGGGGGAGCCAGTGAAGGGAGAGGAGGAGAGGCTGCACATGGTCGAAGCGACGGGCAGAGTGAATG
>QEPC01011113.1:1922640-1947854 GCA_003113815.1 Sphenodon punctatus | reverse complement strand
GAGGCAAAGGGAAGGAGGGAGACTGGCCAGTAACTAGAGGGGTCAGATGGGTCCAGGGTGGGCTTTTTGAGGATGGGGGAGACAGTGGCATGCTTGAAGGCAGAGGGGAAGGAGCCTGTGGAAAGGGAGAGATTGATAACATGTAGAAGTGGGGGAGCGATAGTGGGAGCAACAGAGGTCAGGAGGCTGGAGGGGATCGGGTCGAGGGGGCAGCTGGAGGGATTGGATGAAGAGAGCAGAGCAGAGATTTCCTCGAGAGAGGCATGGGGGAAGGATGTGAGGAGGAAGGGGGGAGGGGTGGAACGGGAGCGGGAGGTGGAGGTTGGTGGGAAGCAATGTCCTGACGGATCTTGTCGATCTTTGAGGTGAAGAACGATGCAAGACCCTGAGCAGCAAGGGAAGAGGGCGGAGGAGGGCAGGGGGGTTTAAGAAGGGAGTTGAAAGTAGAGAAGAGGTGGCGAGGGTTGCGAGAGAAAGATTCGATCCTGGAGGCATAAGAGCATTGTCTAGCTAGAGAGATAGCTGAGGAGAGGCAGGAGAGGGAGAATTTATAGTGGAGGAAGTCAGGGAGGGAGCGGGATTTGCGCCAGAGATGTTCGGCAGCCCGGGTGCAGGAGCGGAGGTAGCGGATGGTAGTGGTGAGCCTGGGGCGGGGGTTTAGGGGCCAGACGGGGCATGAAGAGAGGGGGGCAAGAGAGTCACAGGTCGAGGAGAGAGAGGTGTTGAGAGCAGAGATAGCAGAGTCAGGAGAGGCAAAAACAGGGGGGAGGAAGGGTTGAAAGAGTGCAGGCAAACTCCAAGGTGGTAAAGACCTGCATATTGCGGAAGGGGCGCAGAGAGGGGGAGGAGGAGGGAGGTTGGTGTGAGAGGCTGAAGGAGGTGAGGAAGTGATCAGAATTAGGGCAGGGGTCATAGGAGAGGTCAGCAAGAGAACAGTTTCGTAAGAAGATGAGGTCGAGGAAGTGGCATCAGTATGAATGGGAGAGTCGGTCCAGAATCGGAGATCGAAGGAGGTGGTCAGAGAGAGAAAGCGGGAGATAGAGGGGATGGAAGGTGTGTCGATGTGAATGTTGAAATCACCAAGAATGAGAGTGGGGATGTCATCGGAGAGGAAGAAGGTGAGCCACGATTCAAAGTCTGGGAGGAAAGAGGAGAGGGAACCAGGGGGGCGTTAAATGACAGCAACATGAAGGTGTAGAGGGGAGTATAAGTGCACAGAGTGGGCCTCAAAAGAAGGGAAGGAGAGGGAGGGAGGAGGGGAAAGGGTTTTGAATTGTCAGTGCTTGGAAAGGAGGAAACCCATGCCACCTCCCTGGCCCTCAGGGTGGGGTCGGTGAGAGAACGAAAGGCCCCAGAGCATAGAGCGCCGGGGTAACAGAGTTAGAGGGCGAGATGCAGGTTTCTGTAAGAGCAAGGAGTTGAAAGGGGTGGAAGAAGAAGAGATCATGGATGAAGGGGGCTTTAGTCACGGATGAGCGTCAGTTCCAGAGGGAGCAGGAGAAAGGCAATTGGTGTTGGGAAAGGCATGGGATGCGGATGAGATTGGGGGATGGGGAGCAGCTGGGTTTGCAGGGTTTGGGTCGCGCACTGGCCTTATATTAGTCACAATGGTCTGCGGAGCGCCTGGGTGTGGAGGGTTTGGGCGAGGGGAGGGGAGGGTGGATGGGTTGGGGGGGNGAATGGGTGAGAATAAGGGGTAGGTTGGCTGGAGAAAGGCCAACAACAAACAAACAAAAAATAGAAAACAAGATAAAAAAACAAAGTTTCACATTGTTTGTTTGTTTATTGATTGTATTAACTATGTGGTTATAACAAAGTTACAAGAATTACAAAAGTCACAAGATTTGCAAAATTTACAAAGTTACCAATAAATAAGCAATACAAATATTAGATACATAATCATAAACAAATAATATACTCCCAGATTTTCATTAAGTGTTCACTTACTTATATATACAGCTCAGTATCGAAATCATCCTTTGTAGTCTAATTTACACCCCTTCAATCCTTCCTGACAGTGCTTTTAAGCATATCGATTCCAACCTATTTTATTGATTTGGCTACCTCTTAATATTATAGCAAGAGAGCAGAATCGTGCCACATTCCTTGCTCAAAATGAATCCACAGGATCCAATAATTTTCTAAGTATCTCCTTATAAGACTGGTCCTGCTAATCCAACAAGTATAACCTGACCTCAGATATCTCTCTCTGATGTCACTATAAAGTGGGCATCGGAAGAAACATGAGATATATTTTCAATCAATAAACAGTCACATAGTGGGCAAATTCTTTCACTTCTCTCCATACCCATATATCATCCTGTAGTAAAAGCAGAAGGAAAAACTTGACAGCGGAAAAGGGAGAAAGCCCGCCTTAAATGAATGTTACTCCACTGCATAAGGTAACCACCGGCCAGTGACTTAGATTTAATTTCAAGAAAGTCAGGGGCCACCTTCTGCAGTCTCAAATCAGCCTCCTTCATCTCGAGGTCCTGATCTAGAATCCTTTGCTTACTAAGCTCGGCTGCATGTTTTAGATCCAACTGCATAAAGCAGGATCTTGAAAACCCGAGCTTACATAATTCAAGTTCTATTGAGGTTGACCACACATTTGCTAGATTTTCTTGTTGTGTAAGGTGCACCAACAGGGAAGATTCCTGGGAGTATAACATTACTTTGAGCCAGTATTTTATTATCAAAATTAACGCCCTAGCTCTTACTGATGTTACATGAACTTCTGCCCTAAGAATAGCCTGAGGGGTACCTACAGACAATCCAAGAATTGCCCTGATAAATCCATTTTGGCACACTTCCATTTTATTCAGAAATTCAACACCCCATATTGGAATGGCATAGCAAAGTTGATTTAAAACTTTGGCTGCAAATAGCTTTAACACTGGCCCCACCTGTTTACCTCCTTGATTATAATAAAAGTTTTTAAGGGTAACTGTAGTTTTACTTGCTACCCCCTTAGTATAATCAAAATGTTTCTTCCATCTGCCAGTGTACGAAAGTACCACACCTAAATATTTGAATTCATTTACCTGCTCAATCTGGACACCTCCGATTGACCAGTAAAAGGATCTGTTCTTTTTACTCTTGCTTACCACTAAGACCGTAGGTTTTTCAAAATTAATCAAAAGCATTTCCTGATGACAGTATTATCAACATTTCTGGAGGCTTCTCCTTAAAGCAATCTTAGTTTTGGAGATTAAGACTGTATCGTCTGCATATAATAATATATGCACCTTTCAGCACCCTATTCTTGGTGGATGAAAATCATCATTCTTTAGAAAGAATACCACATTGTTCTGGTAAATATTGAAAAGTGCTGGAGCCAGTATGCAACCTTGTCTAACCCCTTTTGTAACTGGAACTGCACGCATTAATGATTGTACCTGAAAATATCTCACTTGTAAGGTATTATTAGAGTGCAGTTTAATTAACAGGAACAGTAAGCGAGATTCTAGAGTAGTTAAACTCAACTTATGCCACAGTCTGTTCCTGTCCACTGTGTCAAAAGCAGCACAGAGGTCAACAAAACACATAAACAATTTTGATTTATTGTGATGTTGAATTTGTTTGTTAATTAAATAGGATATTACATAAATCTGATCTACTGTTGATGAACCTTTACAAAATCCCGCTTGTTCTGGCTCCCAAAAGGACTCTTGATCTAACCAGAGCTGCCGTTTAGCTAAGAGAAATTTAGCGTATCATTTGTCTATTATACTTAACAGGCTTATTGGCCTGTAATTACTAGGGAGTTGTATTTTTCTTATAAATGGGAATGACTATACTAGTTAGTCATTGTTTGGGAATACACCCAGTTGAATTAATGCTAGTAAAAAGAGGAGCTAAGATGTTAGACCACCAGGTAACCTGACTTTTAAGAAGTTCCGCTGGTAAATAATCATTACCAGGTGCCTTCCCTGATTTTAAACATAGAATTAGTTCTCTGATGTCATTAGTGGTAACAGAATCCCAATGCTGAAATTTATCTGCTGAAACCATTTCTAGGTTTAAAGGCAAAACCGTTCTCCCCTCAAAGAGTTCAGTAAAATGTTTTTCCCAAGCTTGGGGGGGGGGCACATAAGGTGTAAGCAGGTCTTTTTTATGGGTTCTCAAAGACCGCACCATCCTCCAGAAGAGTTTAGAATTGTTTGCGTTTATTGCAGCCAAAAGAAGGGACCATTGTTTTAAATAGAACTCTTGTTTTTTTTCTTTAATAAGAGGTGCCTCTATTGAGCTCTTCTAGTTGTAAATATTTGTCTATTAGATTTTGAGCGATTATAATTCAAATATCTAACACTTTTTCTAAGATCTTTTCTTAGTTTCTTACATTGGGCATCAAACCAAGAGGGATTAGTTATTGTCTGGGTTGTTGACAAACTCATAGTCAATAATGGTGGCAAGCAGTCTATGAGTTTTTCGTAACAGTCAACCACCGGTCCTGAGGACGTTATGATTTCATCAGGCAGTAAGAAAACATGTTCTTGCTTAATTAATGATGCAAATGCCGCTTGTAACAAGGGTGACCATGGTTTGTGTAATAGGGCCCTAGACTTGCCACTCTGTACACACTCTTGTATTGTAACAGGCTGTCTTTGCCCTCTACCTGTTTGTTCTTTTATAGTCAGTGCCAAAGGAAAATGATTAGTAATATACACTGGTATGATTTTAAATTCCAGAATAGAGGGGACAAATGTATCTGAAACTAAGAAGTAGTCAATTATACTAGAGCCCAATGCTGAGTGGTATGTGCAGTGTCCCTCTAAATCACCGTCAATCTGCCCGTTCATTATCATTAGGTCTAAGTTTTGAATTAATTTATTCATTAAGGGAGCCCTTGCACATTTTAATTTATCTCTGGAAGATCGTGTCCTGCTAAAAAAAGAATCCAATAGGTTCTTCCCATCAGAGGACCCAAAACCTTGCTGAGCCTCACCTAATCTGGTATTAAAATCACCTCCAATTATCATCTCAGCACCAGGATGTTGCATCGATAACCCTTGTAACCTTACCGTAAAATCTAGCCAAATATCCTGGGAATAGTAGGGTGATAATGCTTGTGGTATATATATATTTACTAGCAATAAATCTAAACCACTGGGGAATTTACAGAGCCAAGATCCAAAATAAGCTGAGTAAGCCTCCAGCAGTATACATTCAACATCCAATTTATTAGAAATCAATAATGCTACACCACCACTGGCTTTCCCCTTACACTTCAAATGAAGGGTGGGATAAAAAACGTCTTATAGTCCAACCACTCAAATCCCTTATCCCCCCAAGCTTCTTGGAGAAAAATAATCTGAAATTCCAAAATAACTTGCAAGAATTCTAGGTCTTGTAATTTAGACCTTATGCCTGTAATATTTCAAGATAGCAATCTCATCTCAACTGGCAAACTCACATGATGTCATTTCCCATCACGGGAAGCGATAGCCTGATAAAACTGTCTATGTTCCTTTTCTTTCTGTCTATCCCGAAACGAAAATACACCAGGGAGTAAATTGGTTTGAACACCTATTTGCTTTTCTTGAGTCTTCTGTAAACAACTAAGATCCTTCAATTAAGAAGTTTTAGATTTACTAGAGATGAGTGTCCTATCTTTGGTTAACTGATGAGCTACCTTAGAAGTGAATTGAACATTTTCCTGTACATCCAGAGGCATTGAACTTGCCAATTCTAATCTTTGCTGTGTTACTACCTCAATTATCTTCGAAGTTCCCCTAGATTGAAGGGGTGTTGAGGCCACAGTAGGCATGTCAGCTATTAAACAGGTTTGGGAAAGTAAAGATATTTTTGCCTATGATACCTCCCTCTTAGAATCCTTCTGGGCAGGAATATGACTTTCAATAGTTTTTACTTTCTCAAGCTGAGCACAAAACATATCTAGTCTGTCCAAAATATTGTTAAAATTGACCATTTGATCTTTTGATCTTTTGGATGTACTCTTTGGGTAAGAGTAAAAGTAGCTATCCAAATTATAAAAATAGTAAAACATAAAGGAGCACATATTCATTTGTTCTGTAAATTGAGAATAAACATATCAAACTATAAATTCAGTACTCTCCTTCAAGAAAATGCATACACCTTTGTAAATTCAACAGTAATTGAACTAGACCCCTTTAATCTTTTTCTCAGTCAACATAAGGAATATCGCTACTGCTTTGATCAGCTCTAGTTTAGAGACTGTAACCAACACTTCCATTTTGGCTTCGATTGTAAGAGAACTATTCTCAAAGAATGGGTTTATTCATATCTTTCTAAGATCCTCAAATACCGGACAATGGAACATCCTGTGAGCTAGGGAATTCAAGTTCCTGCGAGCAATTTTTGCACACTCTATTGGCATATGGGATACCTTCACGCCTTCCCCTCACAATAGCTGTTTCAACTAACTCAAATCTAAATAATGTCATCATTCTCCTGGTTCATGAATCATTAACAAGAACTAGATATCTTTCCAGAGCAATCGTCCTCTTAATCCTAGCATAACTAGGCACAATTTTATTTTCACTAAGAGCTTTTAAATCCATTCTGTGAGCCGCATCCCTAAATTGCTTGTTAATTTCTCCTTTAGCAATATTACCTGTTGGTACACCATCGCCCTCTCTGGAGCTCCACTTCCACCGCAAGCACCTTAATATATCTCAGTCACTTATACTGCCGAGCTCCCTTATGATCTTTTTGCTACAAATAACAGTTGGTAGCTAAAGAGGAAGCTCTCCCCTGTACAATCCTCAGCCAATAGCCCATAGCTCTGCTTTTAAGACGAAAATGTACAGAAATGATTCCCATCTCAGCCCTCAGCATAGCCAAAGGGGTTGATCTCAGCAATCCTAAAATATTTCTCAAAAAATGATTTTGAGGCATCTCTAGCTTTCTTGTATACCCTGGTACTGTAATCCCCCTTCCCCCCCAAAAAAAAAATTGCGGGAGAGCTTTTAATAAAAATATGTTAATCATTTGCTCAAAAGGTGCCAATGGGGTTGCATAATATAACTTGAGTATATCCCATATTGTTTGAGATACTTTTACAATTAACTTCTCATTATTCATGCTCCAAGATCTAGTACTTGTAAAAACAACCACCAGATAGGTATTTTGGGATGCTAGGGCCACCTATTGGGAACCCATTGTCCATCTGTAAGTAACTCGAGAGGTAGCAAAACACAAGAGTTTGGATTTGTTGATGTTAACCTTCAGAAAATTCTTTATACAATAACTGTTCAAAGTATCCAGACATTGTTGCAATTGGAGAATAATACAATATAGTCTGCGTACAAGAGGACTGAAAGTGCTCTGTTCCTAATTCGCGGTGCAGTGGGATTTGTTGAAGAGACTATATCAACTAAATAGTTAATAAACAAATTGAACAAAAGCGGGACGAGAAGGCAACTTTTTCTTACACCCCGCTTTTGCAGAAAAGATCTTATCATCTTCCCACTAGTGTCCATTCGGACCACTATCTTCGTTTTTCATGCAACTTGATTATTAAGTCTAGTAGAGCATTAGGAATTCCCATTTTTGCTAACTTACACCAAAGTAGTTCTCTGTGCACCATATCGAATGCAAAATCTATAAAGGCTACATATAATTTCCCACCTCTTACAGACACATATTTGTCCACAATATGCATTAGGACAAAACAATTATCTGTAGTCGATCTATCTCTGAAAAAACCCGCCTGCTAATCTTTAAGTATATGATGCTGGACTACCCAATGTTCAAGTTTTGTAAGAAGAATTCAGGCATATAGCTTACTAACTATGGGGAGCAGACTAATCGGCCTGTAACACGCTGTATCTCTTACATCCCCTTTTTTAAATATTGGAATTACTATTGCCATAGACCAGCTTTCAGGGATGATATGCATTAAATTTATTAGCAAAAAAAGTTTGGCAAGTAAAGGGGCCCACCAAGCAACAAAATTCTTAAATACTTCAAGGGGGAATGCCATCTGCACCAGGCGCCTTTCCCAGCTTAAGTTTGGTAATTGCCTCAACTACAGCTTCTTCCGACACAGTGTTAATGGTAGAGGTTTCCTGCTCTCTAACATATTCTTGGGCTATCGTGGTATGCCCTTGCCACATAATTTGGACGTCGGTGTTTCCAAGGGTTTCAGTAAAATAAGCAACCCACTGATCTTCCGTGATTTTGGACTCTTTGTTAATACCTCGTCAAGTCATCCAGCAGTTAATTAGTTTCCAGAATTTGGAGGAGTCTCGCAGTCTAGCAGCTACTTGGATATCTGCCCAAATTTGCATAGCCATTGCCTTCCTCTTAATCCTGAGCAGTTGGTAGTACACTCTTCTTTTCTTATCATAAGTGGTCCAATCTCCTACTATCCGATATCTACGCCATTTCCTTCTGGCTAGACTCAACTCTTTCTTGGTCTGTCTACACTCACGATCATACCAGCATTTTGAGTGAAACCTCATACACGATAAATGTGGTGGATTAGGTTTGGAAATTATAGGCAATATTTTCTCAAGAACATGTGATATCCCAAAATTTACTTCTAAGAAGCCATTCGACTGCATCAAGGACTCACTCCTTCTCAGCCAATCCTGAGAGAACAGGTCTGCTATGTTGATAGCAGTAGAGGTTGACCACCTTATCGGGACACGATTACCAGAAGGAGGAGGGCACCTTAATCGCAAATATATAGTTTTGTCCTTAGAGATATTTAATACTGCATGCAGGGGATAATGATATCCCTCTGATCTATCCAGGATCTTAAAGTCACTAAAACTGGAAAAAACTAGACCAGTGGGTAAGCATATAATCTATAATGCTTGTACCCTGGATGGACTCAAAGGTAAATTCACCGTTGGGATCTGAAAAGGTACGCCCATTAACCACCACTAATCCCTGGGCTACGATAAGATCTAGTAATTATTTTCCATTATTGTTTACTAGGGGTGGAAATTCCAGTTCTCCCAAGATCTGATATTGCAGTATTTGGGTGTATCGGCTTAATCCAATAAATCCGATATTTACCTGTGCTGGCATACTGTATTTTTAACATTTGCCACGGAATCGGATTTTTTACATTGCGGCCATTGAAGTCAATAGCCGCAATGTAAAAATCCGGTACTGCGGCCAACGTTAAAAATCCTGTATGATGATACCGATAAATCCGGTACCAGGGAGATCCGATACCAGTACATCCGGAATCTGGTATTCTCCCCGGTGTCCCATCCCTATTGTTTACTGTTAAATCCAAGGATCTCCATGGTAGTACCACCATCCTAGATTGAAAACTGAGACTAGGGCTGTAGCGGAATATCGCAGCGGTAGCTATTTCTGGCGGAAACAGTGTTTCTGCAATTAGTGGAACGGCATGGCAGAGGCTTTCATTCCGCGGTTTCATTCCGCGGTTCCGCGGTTCCGCTTATTTAATTCCGCAACTTAGTGGAATCGTGGAAACATGACATTTTCGCTATTTCCTCAATTCCGCCAGCGCCAAAAAATAGCGGAATAGCGGTTTTCCGCGATTTCTGCAATTTTTCCGCAATTCCGCGATTTGCAGAATTCCGGCGGAATTAGCAGAATATCCGCAGAAAAGTCACGGTGTGGCGCAGGCAGTTCCGAAATGGCAGAACGGAATCGTGGCGCGGTAAAAGCTGCTGCCGCATCAGCCCTAACTGAGACTAAAGATATTAGAATCCAAGGCAGCAATTCGCGCATTAAAATCTCCCATCAGTAGAATAAGGGCCTTTGGGTACAATTTCCACAAGGACCCTACAAATTCATTCAATTGTTCCCAAATATGAGAGCCAAAATAATTTGACACCTTTGGGGGAATATAGAGGTTAACTATAATATAATGGCCCTGATCTGGAAATTTAATACTTAGGGCCGCACTATTACTTATAATTGTATCAACCATTCCTACTTTAGCCGCAATGTTGGTAGAAACCAAAGTAGTTACCTCCCCACCCCCCAATAGGTACCCTCTTCTCACCCGGCCTTTCCGGGCACTGAAAAAACATGGAAACCATCCATCTTGAAGGAAACAGCCTCCTTTGAGGATAACCAAGTTTCTTGAAAACAGGCGATATCATATGAAACTATACGCTCCCTCCAATCTTCATCCATCATTTTATTCCTCAATCCCTCAATGTTCCAAGAAATACAAGTTAACCCTGGCATCTGTGTTTGTCATAAGATTGACACCCCCGTCCTTACTCGCTTTATGGGGAGATATAATATTTGGCTCTAAAGATTGTACACTTCGATTCTCATCCACAGTTGAGATTTGGAGTCTATTAGAGAGCTTGCTCTATAAATCCCCGTATTATTGGGTGAGGAATAGTCAAACCAAGAACTAGCCATTTCCAGTGAATCACTGCCCCCCTTTACCTCCCCTGAGAGTTCTATCTCTCTTTGTTTCCACCCATCTTCTCCCACAAAATTAAGTGAGTCTGTTAATTCTGTCTTCTCCAATGTCTGCCATGCTTGACAATCAACACTTAGTTCATCCCTGGTTCTAGCTAAAATTGATTCACAAACATGAGAGGTAAAAATTACTCTTGTGAGTGTATTTTCAACTCTCTGAATATACATTCCTTTAAACTTCAAGTACTTTCTGGCTTCCCACATAATAGCAGCCATCTCCTTAGCATAAAACAGTACCTCCCATCTAATAAAACGTCCTCTATCCATGAGGGCTTTAAATTCTTTTACATCTGAAGACCTCAGGGGAAACTCCATAATTTTGGAAATAAACCATAAATTTCCCCTCCTCCAAGCTTTGATATTTTAGGAAGGAAAATCTCCTATATTTATTAAAATGGAAAATAATGGCAGAGGCCCATCTCTCCTCAGTTTCCTTAATATTTGCTTTTGTTCCTCTAGCAGATCCCCGGATTATATGATCAGAATTGTGCCTATCAGTATTAACAGAATTATTGCATATCTGCCTAGCTCCCACAACCTGGGGCTTCAAACTCTTCTTTTGAGAGGACACTCTAGCTTCCAAATTTTCCCTTAAGTGGTTCCCATCTGTCCAGGGCTCTCTAAAACACGTGTGGTTTTCTGCTACCTTGCTGAAATTATAGTTAAATTGTTGCTCAGATTCGGTATTCCCACAAGTTTGGGTAGCCATATCTCTTTTTGCAGTGCTATTCAGCACATCAGGATTCAATTTCAATGTAAACGTATTGAATTCTAACCATAAACCTCCCATTAAAATTTTCATTGAGAAAAGCAGATCATAAAATTGCATCAATTTCTCTTCAACCTCCTTATGTTTTGTGTCTAAATCTAAATCCAGCCTTATATTCAGATCATCGAATTTTTGGTTGAGAACCCTAAGGTGATGCGCTATATCTCCAGATTGGACACAATATCCTAATTGAGAGCAATCTGGAGCAGATCTAAAAGCCGAAGCAGCTGCACATATGTGGGTCCCCTTCTCCCTGGGTTTAATATAATCATTTTGGTCGCCCTGTGCTACAAAATAGTCGGTTAATTTAGATTGTGTCAATGTAGGGGATTGTGATCCACAGCAGCTTCGCTCCACTTGTTGGATCTCTTCAGCTAGGGTGTGAGGAGCATTTAATACGTGAGATCTTAATTCCATTTTCGACTTTGCCTCAGTTGTACAGTTAATATATACCGAGTTCGTTCCCCACACCACAATAACTCAATTGAGTAGAAGAAGCTCAATGCTGAGCAACTACACTAAATCTTTTATCCTGGAGAAGACAACTACTAACAACCTTATACTCAAGGGGAGCGATCATCAAAATAAAAGAGAAATAGCAAACAAATTACCCTGACGTGTTGAGAAATCGCCAAAATCCCAGGGATCCTAAACTTCACCAGGCAGCTCTGGTGATTTCCCAAGGCCGCGCAAGCAGCCCCTAGGCACGCAACCCACGACCTACTGAAATCCTTCTCCCCAAAATGAGCAGATCTGCGCAGGTGAGACGCGACTCAGTCAATCACTTAGCGCAGGGGGGTTGTTTCCTCAGTATCCACAGAGGAGGAGGAGACGCTCTCTCTCTATGTTAGTCAGATGGGTGTCAACAATATCCTCCTCTGCTCCAGAGCCCAGTCACCACCAAATACAATGAAAAGTCGTATACGTTTCCTCTCCCTCAAGGTTGTCCCATTCAAAGGTTGAGAAATGTCAGATACCAGTCTCCCGCAGCTTAAGTCTCTTGGGTTATAATGTCCCTCAGCCAGAAGTAATACAGTAACCAGGCAGAACTCCTTCTGGTTCCAGCCACTTGGCAGTGTTCTCCCGGTTGCTGCTGACTTGCTCCACCAATTGGCAGATGGGCCAGGCAGCTGTGGTTTCCTTCTTTCTAAGGCAGGGTATCTGGCCACGGCCACACTGACTGACAAACGGCCTGACCAATGACTGACACCCTATGGGTGTCGCGCAAGGGCTAGTGCCCCTGGGGTCCTGGGATTCTGGATCCATCATTCCACTCACAGGGAGCCAACACTCCACCGCATCAAGAAGCAGCAACTCCAGCCCCAGGATCCAGCATCAGGGTTTATTTATCTTTATTTATTTAAAATTTATATCCTGCCCCTCCTGCCCTCAGGGCAGCCCGGGGCGGCAAACAACATTCAATAAAAATATTTTTTAAATTAAAACAATTTAAACTTACAATATGTAGGGGAAACTTGACAAGAGTTGGGGATCCTAAACGTGGCTGTCAAGGCTAGGCAGTGAGCCCTTTCATACTGGCTAAAGCTCAGAGTATATTCCCCAAATCATATTCCAAAGAGGCTATTCCTGGAAATGGAACAAAATCGGAGATTTGGGCATTCCTGGGCTCAAGACATCAGACAGGAGTTGTTGAAAATCGGGCTTGGGTATATGGGGGAATGCCACGACCGTATTCCATCTAAGGTTGACAAGGAGCTGATTCTGGATCGCTTGACTGACATAGCCTTTCAGGAGGATAAAGCTAAGGCAGCCAAGCTAACATATATTCCATTGAATCAATATAGATTTGCTGCATCAATGCCAGGTCTTTATTTACAGATTCCCCAACATCATTTGAGACTAGTAATAATACGTATGCGATTTTCACAGTTGGAATCTAGCATACAGGAGGGCCGCTGGTGTAAAATTCCTCTGGCTCAAAGGTTATGCCCATGTATACTGAAGAAGGTGGAGGATATTCCCCACCTTTTCTGGGAATGCCCCCTGTATACTAGTGAAAGGAGGAAATGGCTGATCCCATGGGTGAATAGAGATATACTATCCTCACATGAGAGGACAGTACAGCTTTTTCAGGAACTGACACTGAAGTCGGTATGTCATCTTGCCAAATTTTTGTGTGCTGCACAGGTAAAAAGGAGAATACAGGTCAAAGGGAGAGTTTAATCAAAATTTAATTATGTATTCAATGAAAATTAGTTTACTTAATGTATAGTATTTGTAAACTACAAGTGATTTGCTAAGTAAAGAAACGTGTATATTATGTGGAGCTAAATGCAAACAAGTTAGGGTATGTTCTCCTATCTTGGTTGTTTTGATTGGAGCATATTTTTGTAGTGGGTATATGTCATATAAGCTGCGCTAAGGAAGATGTTCCCTTATAATAAGCTTTGAATGTTTGTAATACATTGTACTTTTTTGTTTGTTGCTATGTGAAATTTGACCCATATGGGTTGTAAATAAATTCAATTTCAATTTCAAAATGTAGGGGAAAACCCCACCCCCCACCCCACCCCTACCCCTCGCTTGACAGAACAGCCAGGTCTTACATACACACCAAAACAGCAGGAGCGTGCAAGTGAACCGAGCCTCCACCGGGAGCAAATTCCACAGCACAGGGGCGGCCACCAAAAAAGATCTAACATCGGTGGCCATCCACCTCGCCTGGGGAACCTCCAAAAAAGCTCCCACGGACGATCTCAAGGGTCACACGGGCACATGGGGAGTGAGGCGGTCCCGCAGATAAGCAGGGCCCAAGCCTTGAAGGGCTTTAAAGGTTAAAACCTGCACCTTGAACCTGGCCCAGTACTTTATAGGCAACCAATGCAAAGCCCGGAGCACTGGTGTCATGTGCTCCCTGCGCCCCGCCCCCATAAGGAGACGGGATGCAGCATTCTGCACCAGCTGCAGCCTCCAGACTAGTTTCTCGGGCAGGCCCACATACAGCACGTTGCAGTAATCCAGCCTCGAGGTGATGAAGGTATGGATGACAGTGGTGAGGTTGTAGTCTGAGAGATACGGCCGAAGCCTCGGAACAAGATGTAACTGCCGAAACGCTTTCCCTGCCACAGCCGCAACCTCAGATTCCAGGCTGAGCCACGAATTGAGGCACACACCCAGACTCCGTACTTGAGAGATCATGGGAGGGCGAACCCCCCCAACAAGAGGAGATTCAACCATTCCCAGGTCCCCCAAGCCCTCACCCACCAACGTCACCTCCATCTTTTCGGGATTCAATTGCAGATGGCTCAACCTCCATCTTTTCAGGATTCAATTGCAGATGGCTCGATCTCATCCAAGCCCCCACAGCTGACAGGCACTGGGAAAATAAGGAGACTGCATGGCCTGGGTCGATGGAAAAGGAGAGGTAGGGCTGAGTGTCATCAGAATACTGATGACATACTGCATGTCCTGAAACCCCCTCATGATCTTCCCTAGCGGCTGCATATAGATGTTAAACAAGAGGGGGGACAGAATGGCACCCTGTGGGACTCCACACGTGAGGTCCTGGGGGGAAGATGCACACTCCTCCAAGGCCACCCGGTGAGTTCTCCTGGCCCAGAATGAACGAAACCAGTCCAATACTGTTCCGCCAATTCCTGGGGCACTAACCACCCCAGCCAGCAACGGCCATAGCGCCTCCTGGCTAGCTTTCACCAGCCAGGACGGGAATGGATCTTGCTCACAAGTAGTGGCAAGAACAGATCCCAACAAGGACTCCACATCAGCAGGTGACACCATCTGAAACTGATACCACAAAACAGAACAGGACGTGGCATCAGTAGCCCCAAGATGATCCTCTGCAATAACTGTGGTTCCGAAATCGTGGCAGATGTGAACGATCTTATCTACAAAGTACTTGATAAACCGGTCACAGTGGTCACTGGATTGCTCCAGGTCCAGGTGGAGGCAGGCAGGACTGACCAAGCCTTTCACCACCTGGAAAAGCTCAGCTGGAAGTGACTTTGCAGATGTAAAAAGGGCAGCAAAGAACTGCTTCTTTGCTTCCTGCACCACCACAGCATAGGCCTTTAAACTGCTCTTATGCTGCAATCGATCAGACTGGTCGTACAGGGTTCTGGGGCCTATGTTCCAGACAGGGAGGGCTGTCCATCCACATCATTCAGAATCTGCCACTCCAGCCCCAGACCCACCATCAGGGTTCTGGGGCAATCATTCTGCTCACAGGGAGTTGCCATCCTACTGTTTCAAGAAGCAGCCACTCCAGCTCCAGGACCCACACTCAGGGTTGTGCGGCCTATGTTACAGGCAGGGAGGACTGTCATTCCTAGGGATGGGGAAATGAGCGGACTTCAGAAATTTGGTTCGGTTCGGTTCAGTTTGAAATTCCAGTTCAGTTTGGAAGTTCGGTTCGGTTGACCGAACAGATCGAGTTCGATCAAATTTCAATCTTCCAAACCAAGTTTGGCCATTCAAAACCAGGTTTTTTGGTGTGTGTTGCCAGTAGGGATGGGCGAACAGAAGGGAGTTCAGAAATTCGGTTTGGTTCGGTTCGGTTTGAAATTCGAGTTTGGTTCGGTCAACCGAACAGACCAAGTTCGGTCCAGACTCCAAACTTCTGAACCGCGTTCACCCATCCCTAGTCATTCCACATCATCCAGTATCTGCCACTCCTGTCCCATGACCCACTGTCATGGTTCTGGGGCCGTCATTCTGCTCACAGGGAGCCATCATTCCACTGCATTAAGATACAGTCAGCCACTCCAACCCCAGAACCCACTTATCAGGGTTCTGGGTCCTACATTCCAGGCATGGAGGACTGTCCCTCCACATCATCCAGAAGTTGCCACTTCGGCCCCAGGACCCACCATCAGGATTCTGGGGCCATCATTCTGCTCACAGGGAACCGTCATACTACCATATCAAGAAGCAGCCACTCCAGCCTCAGGACCCACCATCAGGGTTCTGGGGCCTACATTACAGGCAAGGAGGGCTGTCATTCCATGTTATCCAGAAGCTGACACTCTAGTCCCAAACCCACTATCAGGGTTCTGGGGCTGTCATTCCACTTACGGGGAGTTGTTATTTCATCGCATCAAAAAGCAGCCACTCCAGCCCCAGGACCCACCATCAGGGTTCTGGGGCCTACATTACAAGCACAGGGGGCTGACCATCCACATCATCTAGAAGGTGCCACTCTAGTCCCAGGACCCACCATGCAGGTTCTGGAGCCGTCATTCCTCTCACAGGGAGCCGTCATTCCACTGCATCAACAAACAGCCAGCCACTCCAGTTCCAGGACCCACCATCAGGGTTCTGGGGCCTACAGTACAGGCAGGGAGGCCTGTCCATCCACATCATCAAGAGTTGGGGTGGGAGCAGCTGCCATGCCAAATCCATTAGCAGCTGCAGGATGTGAAGGGAGGCATTGCTTTCAAATGAAAGCCACGCGCATGTTGGGGGAAATGATTGCGCTCGATGGGCAGCCCTTCTCGGTGGTCAGGGCACCTGATTGACTTCCTGGCCCTACAGATTAAGCTGCCCTCACACACCACCCTGAGTCAGGCTGCCACCAATGCCAGTCAGCCTGCAACGCCCGGCCAAGTAGGGGTGCCAGTCACCAAGCCCTGGCGGACCTCTGCCACTGCTCTGCCGATGCCTGCCAGCCTGCAATGCCTAGCTGAGTAGGGGTGCCAGCCACCAAGCCCTGGCTGGGCCTCAGCTGCCACTCCAAAAATGCCAGCCTGCAATGGCCTTCCCCCTATGGGTGCCAGCCACCAAGCCCCAAGACTTCCCAGCCTCTGCTGCTGCTACCGCAGGCTCTCAGACAGACATCCATGGGCACCCCCAGGGGCCATGCACTGAGCCTCCCTGCTCAGGCAACCCAGGGTGCCAAGCGCCAAGTCTTCATGGTCTCTGCTGATGCTTCTGGGTCTCAGATGGCCAGCCCTGGTGCCAAGCCTGCCTTCCGGACAACTGCCTTCCCGGTCTCTGCTGCTGCTGCTGCTGCTGCTGCTGCTGCTGAGTCTCAGATGGCCAGCCCTGGTGTCGAAGGCATCCACAGAGGACGAGCTTGCCTGCCTGGGCAACCCGGGGTGCCAAGCGCCAAGCCTTCTCAGTCTCTGCTGCTGCTGCTGCTGCTGCTGCTGCTAGGTCTCAGATGGCCAGCCCTGGTGCCATGGACACCCCCATATGCCAAGCTCTGGGCCTGCCTGCCTGGGAAACCTGGGGTGCCAAGTGTCAAGCCTTCCCAGTCACTGCTGCTACTGCTGCTGCTGCATCTAAGACTGCCAGCTCTGGTGCCACAGGCACCCCCAGGGGCCAAGCGCCGAGTCTGCCTGCCAGGAAACTGCCTTCCTGGTCTCTGCTGCTGCTTCTGCTGGGTCTCAGATGGCCAGTCCTGGTGCCACAGGCATCCCCAGGGGACAAGTGCTGAGCCTGCATGCCCAGGCAACCCAGGGTGCCAAGCGCCAAGCCTTCCCGGTCTCTGCTGCTGCTGCTGCTGCTGCTGCTGCTGCTGCTGCTGATGCTGATGCTGATGCTGATGCTGATGCTGATGCTGATGCTGATGCTGCTGGGTATCAGATAGACAGTCCTGGTGCCATGGGCACCCCCAGGTGCCAAGCGCTGAGCCTGCGCACCTGGGTAACCTGGGGTGCCAAGTGTCAAGCCTTCATGGTCTCTGCTGCTTCTGCTGGGTCTCCTACAGCCTGCCATGCTGCCACAGGCACCCCTGGGGGTCCTGGAGCACCCCAAGCCTCCTGATGGTGCCAAACTTCCTGAATATTTGGGGGGGATCCAAACTCCGCCAGACCATACCCACCAATCTGAACTAAGTTTTTGCATATCGGGGCCAGCCATTTCCTGGATCTGGCATGCTGGGGAATGTAGTCCCAGTATGGCAGATACAGGAAATGGCTGGATCTGGTGTATGCATGCGGTGGCACACAGCTAGCTGCTGGCATGCGGTCTCCAGTAACAGCGGTCTGGCAGGCTAAGCAATGCAGCAGACAGTGGTAGGCATGTGAGGGCAGGACCCTGGTCAAAATGAGTGTGTGTAAGCAGAATATAAGTTTGAATGTGTGTGAGTTTGAATGAGTGTCTGTGACTGCATGTGAGTTGGTTTGAATGAGTGTGTGTGAGAGAGATGAGAGCTTGTGTGTGTGAGAATAACTGTTTTTGAATGAGTATGTGTGCATGACTGTGGGTGAATTGGTTTGAATGACTGAGTGCGAGAGACAAGAGAGTTTGAGTGTGTGCGAGAGAAAAAGAAGTGAGAGTGTGTGCAAGAGTAGTGTGTGTGAGAGAGATAAGAGTGGGTGGGTGGGAGGGGCCATGGGGAAAGAAGATAGAGCTGTGGAAAGTGGGTGGGGCATAGGAAAGTGGGCAGAGCTGAGCGGGGCCCACATTTTGTGTACACCCTGGGCCTCGCTATTTCTAAGGCCGGCCCTCTGTATATTTGAGATTGTATGGTTTTATTGGGATTCTATATGGTTTTATTGGGATTATATATATAATTTGTTTTTAAGTGTTTCCTGTATTATACCATTTTGTCACTGATGGATCCAATCCCTGGTTTGGTTTTGGGCTGAAAATTGCCCTCTTCAGCCCCAGTTACATCCCAGCATGCATCTGAACCACTAATCTTCATGCATGGGTCAGATGCATGCAAATCCTTTGATTCCTTAATCTTCAAATATGGAAACAAAAGCATCCTTCCTCCCACTCTTCCACCCTCTATTTTCTGTTCTATAGCTTTATGCAAAATAGGTAAAGGGGATTTCAAATATCCTTTAACTCTTGGTCATCGTGACCCAGAATGGACTTTGGGTGTTTTACACACACATTTCTCCTGCATGTTTTCTGTTACATCCTCAACTTTCTGTGTGTCTAAATCACTCACCCAGATCTTAAACATCCATCTCTTTGAACTTCTGCGTTCTCCCAGAACTTTTGTGTGTAAAAGTAACTCCTGGTAAATTGCTTTGCTCCAGGCAGCTGTGGTCACTTGGTTTCCATGGCATCCTGTCACATTTATAGCTATGGCTACTTTAGGCTGCCTCAGGGCAGTGTTTGTGTGAAGAATGCCTCCAGGAACTGCCTCAGGACAGTGTGTGTGTGAAATGCATCTGGAACTTGCTTGTGAACTTGTAAACCCAGAAGCTTGAAAAATCCGGAACTTTAACATGTGTGTAAAAATGCCCAATGTTAAAGAAATACTATGTTTATCTTCTACTTTCTTCCACTATCCTAACAGCCTGCTTTTAATCCTCAGATAGATTTAGGGATCAATCAGGACTGAAAGGAGTACAAAACATTTTTAAAACTTTTTTTAGCAAACCTGTACCACTTCATACATAATGAGGTTAATTGTTCTGTTTTGGTTCATCCCCCCCAATCTCCAGTTGTAATTTTTTTTAAAAAAATCTAAATGTCACGAATACGATATTGAGGGTAAATTTGACTGCAAATGTGGCCTCTGGGTTGGGCACAACAGCCTTTCATTTGGTCTCAATTTTAGTAAATTTTGAACATTTGCCTTTTCTTTACAGTGCATATTCTCTTTCCAGCTTTTCTTAAAAATAACTGTTTCATTTGTTTACATGAGGCAATGCAAAAGTTGGATGCTTATCTTGGGTAATAATATTATTACCTAATATCTTCCTTTTTTAAAAAAACCTCACAGGTTATCTTGAGGTAGATTCCTACCCTGAGTGCACGTCTCTTGCAATAACTCACAAGGTAGTGGCTCTCCTACTTTGCTCTTTTAGGACATTGTCACCTGCATATAGGTATACAATCTCTGCAAAGGAAAGCTGTGACCAAAAGGCCTTGGAGTAGAAACATACCCCAGTTCATTTTACCAAGAGGTAGATTTATACCCTGGTCCATCACATTTTGTTAGTTTACACATTTCAAGCAATTTAAGTGTAGAAGGACCATGGTGAACATCTATCCCACAAGACCAACAGGGGCTGATTTCAGACGTGATGGGGCACATTCGCCCCGTCACGAAATGAAATCTGAATTCCCCGCTGGGATGACCCCGTCACACCGTAATAGACGTGCCGGGGTATCCCGGAGGGGAATCGGGGAGGGGGCGGGGCCGCATGGCACAACGTGCAGCCGCACGGCCCCGCCCCCTCCACGCTCCCTGCTGTCCACCCTCTGGGGAGATGGGCGGGCACCGCGGCCAATGTCGCCGCAGCGCTTGCCCGCTATGGCCACAGGCCGGACTCCCTGCGGGGATGCCAACCCTTGGCCACCGTCCAGACGTGACGACTGGGGTCACCACGGTGGGGAATCACATTCGCCGCATGACGACCTCCGGCCCCACCGCTTCGGCCGCTCACGGGGCGAATGTGATTCCCCGCCATGGTAACATCTGGGGGGAAACATTCGTTTCCCCCAACAGACGTTACGTGGTCACTGCCACCACAGGGGATTGACTGTGGTGGGCTTTGACCACGTAATGTCTGAAATCACCCAATGTCATAATTTTCACAAGGTCCTCTGAAGGTTTTAAACAGTTGCATTAAAACAAGCAGAAAATGTGGGGCAACTATGAACTAAGTAGGATCAAATGGAGCAGAAAAAAACAACAGTTGTGTTTTATTCCTTGATTGGTATGTCTGTCCACTAAAAGTCCATGAACTAATCCTTGCTTTATTCTTCAGATATCAAAAGGAATAAAATAGTATACAATATTTTAATACCAGATGGCATTTCACTGTTAATATTGAAGGTAATTTTTAGTGATGAATTTGATTCTTCCAAATTGATGTGAAAATGGCTGATTACATTCAGCTTCCTTATTTAGTGAAATTAATATTAATATTTTACAAAAATGAATTGCTAATATGGTGTATTGAATATGCAATCAAATACTAAAGACATTAGATGCTCTCTCTCTTTCTCTCTCTCTCTCTCTCTCTCTCTCTCACACACGCACACACACACACATCAAACTGACATTCTTGAAATCTAATTTATTTTCCTTCTACTGCTGCAGAATATGGAGCTTAGTGTCACCAAAAAGCTAAAAATGTTCCATTTGAGACTGATTAATTGGAGAGCATTGCTCATAGACAAGAAATTGGGGGGGGGAGGGGTTTAAAGTAAGACAGGGAAATTATCTGTGCTATTTCATGGGAAGAAAGGGGTTTAGAGTCCTAAGATATTGCCTCTTTTAAGACTATTCTCTCCCCACCCCCAATGGTCCTAGATGTGACCCCTAACCCCATCAAGCGACTCTAGCTGGGTGCTTTTCGATGAGACAAAATGCACAACCTTTGGGCTAGATGGGGAAGTCCAGTAATCAAGTTTCAGTTTAGTTGAATTGAGTAACCCGAAGGTCATTTCAAAATACAAAGTAAATTACAGTATTTAAAAAGTATTAATAAAACAATACTCTAGTGCAAAATAAACCATACAAAGCAGGGGATAAGCCCCTTGACCAAATTACAAATTGCAAAGTTAAAATAAAATACAGCATAAAGATTGGCAAAATCGCACAATCACAGTCGCGTCATGTTATGATTCCTCTTAATCTCTAGGACACAGAGCAAATCGAGCCATAGCTCTAGAATGGCAAGAATCTCTACCAGAGAGCAGTTTAATCAATAAAGCAACCATAGACCGACCCAGGTAATTTTGAATGTAAATGTGCAAAAACCTTATCCTAGGTTTAGCATAAGCAGGACAGGAGAAAACAACACGTTCAAGCGTCTCAACCTGAGATAAGGAACAATTTACACACAACCTGAGGGCCAGGGGTAAGCCAGAAAATCGACCCTGGATAATGGCAGATGGGTAGACACTGAATCTAAATAAAGTTAGAGCCTGTCACATCCAGTAGTCCATCCAGAGAAGAAGACGTCATATGGTGTCATATGGTGACAGCTGAATGCTCGGGTAGAGCGGTGCTACTCTCTGGGATTTCATGAGCAAGGATTCACTGGATAGTTCAAGATCCAGAATCCTGGTTTTCACTAAGGACACAGCAATCTCACAGCCCAGGAATTGTAAAAAGGCTCTAGAAAAACCCAGCCTCTGAACTTCCTTTTGGACAAACTGAGACCAAGAATTAATATATTGGTCTCCAGATATCAGACTTACAAGATGGCAGGGGCCAGGGAGGAATAGGGTCACTCTCAGCCAGTATTTTATAATTTGCCAGGAGAGCCTGTGATTTCAGAGTCTGGGAAACTGTCTCCGCTCTCAAAAGAGCCTGAGGGGTCCCTTTCGGGGCACCCAGAACAGTTCGTAAAAAGGCATTTTGTAGGGAGTCAATCCTATTCAAAAACATTGGGCCCCAAACAGGAAAGGCGTAACAGAGCTGGTTCACCACTTTAGCCCTAAATAAACATAGGGCAGGTTTCACCAGCTTCCCGCCCTTGACTCAGAAGTAACTCTGGATTACACCAGATGTTTTCACTGCCGGGACAAAAGCCAATTTGAAATGCTTTTGCCAGGACCCAGTGGCTGAGAACAAGACTCCAAGATACCTATAGGAGTTCACTTGCTCAATCAGCTGAGTGTCCAACTGCCACCGCCCTAGACACTTTCTAGCCCCTACACACATTATTTTAGTCTTTGAGCAGTTGATGGATAATTTCTCCTGCTGGCAATATGTCAGGAACCTGTGCATAGTCCTTCTTAGACAAACTGCAGTCTGCGAGATTAGAACAGTATCATCTGCATAGAGTAAAATCGCGATTCTACGATCCGCCAACTTAGGGGCATGCGAATCAATTTCAGAAATAAAGGCCACTGCGTCATTGAGGAAAAAAATTAAAAGGGCCAGAGCCAGAATACATCCTTGCCTGACACCCTGATTTACCTGGATCGACTCTGTCAGAGGGTGGGCAGGGGCATAACGAACCTGCATGGTATTATTACAATGCAATTTGATGATGAGAAACAGCAGGCGACGATTGATAGAAGTCAGGCTCAGTTTGTGCCAGAGATGTTCCCTATCTACTGTATCAAATGCTGAATTTAAATCGACAAAACATAGGTAGAGTCAGGAGTTACTACGCGGGCGAGCATACTTTGAAATTATACGTTGGAGAACATATATGTGGTCAAGAGTAGATTGGCCCTCACGAAAGCCTGCCTGTTCTGGAACAATTGTCTCGGTGCTGGAAAGCCATACTTGAAGTTTTTTTAACAGGAATCAAGTGATGTGCAGCTTCCATGTCATGGGAAGGTGGCGGGGTGTGTGTGTGTAAGTGTCAGTCTTTGCTGGCAAACATACGCATCTAGCAAGGTGGTGAAAACCTACTCTGCCAGACGTTCAAGTTTGTTGACAAAAATCTATACTTCCACCCTTCCCACAATGCATCATTTACCTCTCGGAGAATCCTGTGGCACCAAAGGCTGCACAGTCCCTCCTGGCTTGGCTCATCAAAAAATGCCTGCTGTCTCCCACACTGCCACCAGACACCCGCCTGTCAAGTCACTGTGAACTATACTGATTGTGTGACATTTGAAGCAACTGAGCCAATCAAGCTACTTCTTCTCTTGGCTCATGTATATGCTTGGATCCTGGTGGCTGGATACAGAAATGTTAGACTATTAATCTTACGATGAAGAGATGCTCTAGGACAGGGCTGTCCAATTTCCTGCCCACCTCTTCAGTTTCCTATTCTGGTTCCAGCTAAGGCTGGATTGAAATAGCTATTCTGTTTGATCAAAATTTTGTGGGAATTTCTGCAAATTGTTCTGATGAGAATGCCAACCCGAAAAGACACTGGGCATGATGTAGTACTGTTGTTGAAGAGGTGATTACAAGTAGCTGCCTGAGGCCTGTGGGCTTATTGGAGATGGCTCACTTGATATTTTGTAGGACCATGAAGCAAGATGAGATGTGTTTTACTGTAAGATAAAAGACTGAAATTGAATTCCAAGATAGTCCTTGGTGTTCTTTGGGCATAGTTTTGGAACAATTATATTTTATCTATCAAGATACAGAAGAGTAGATAAATCAACAGACATTATTGTGGTAGTAGTTCTATAAGTTACTGTTGTTTGCAAATAACTTCATGATAATTTGCATCTTACCCTTTCTCTTACTAAATTCTGTTGTTTGTTTCAGTGTCCTTAAACATTTTGATTTTTTTGCTCATTCTTCACTTGCTTCTGCCTCTTCTCAAAGTCATTTACTTCACTTAAGTATGTAGCCAATCAGTCAAGCTGAAGTGTAGAAATATGTTTTGGGAAGGGGGGGGCGGATTAGTTATAGTATTTGTAGGAACAAAGCAATTGCCATATTGGAATAAACGAATGGTCCACTGATGCAAGAATCTTGACTTTGACTAAGGCCAGAATCAAGGGGAGAGGAGAAGAAGAAGATGTGTTAGTACACACACAATGGGTTTCTACTGGGGTTTTTAAAGTCACTGGAAGAACCTGTATATTGAATTACTATTAACATTATTAGGAACTTATGTGTTTGGTTTTTTTAAACATGTTGGCACTTTTTCGTGGACTTCAAAAGTCTGGGGTCAGTAAACCCTTGTGAGGGCATGATTTAGATGCTCGCTCTCTAACTGGAAGCCACTTGAGCACCATTGGAAACAGTGTTGCTGCCTGACTCTCACACATTTTGAGACCCAGACTTGTAAGATCTCAACTATTTGGGTTTTACAAGTTCGGGTCCCAAAATATGCAGGAGTGTCACAGCGCTGCTGTTTCCAATGGCGAGCATCTAAATCCCCCCTGTGGAGGTTTTCCAACCATTGACTTTTGAAGTCGGGGGGGGGGGGGAGTGACACCGTGTAAAAATGTCCCAAGTGTCAACATCCCTGTCAATGTTGTTTCTTGTATGAGTCCCATATTTTTTTTTCCATGTAATAGTGTAGCTTAAATGTTAAAGGTTATTTTTAAAGTAAATATCATGACTATAATAGTGAAATAAGAACACAGCCTACCAGCAGGGCTGTAGCGGCATACCGCCGCGGCAGCTTTTACCGACGGCAACCCCTATTCCGCACATCGTGGCACGGTACGGCAGAGGTAGCTTTCCGAGGGCTGCGGCTGCGGTTTGTCG